>JAUZNJ010060894.1:0-27831 GCA_034780135.1 Jordanella pulchra
AAAGCTGTCCACACGCTCCACCTCTGTCCCTTTGATGTAGATGGGTGGGTGTAGGTCAGCCTTCCTCCTGAAGTCCACGATGAGCTCCTTGAAGAGGTCATCTAGTTACTGCAGAGCGAATCACTACATACCTCCAAACTTCATGTGGCTTTCAGATTAGCTGTAAAACAGAAAGCTTCATGAAATGGGTTTCAGTGGTGGAACCGCTGCATCAAAGCTATACATCACAAAATGCAATACAAAGTGTCAGATGCAATGGTGTAAAGCTCCTCGCCACTGGACTCGGAGTGAAGAATTGCTCTACTCCATCAAGAAATCTGAGGAATGAGCTGAGGTTTGGCGGTTGCCAAGAGAACTGCACTTGTCTGAGGATCCAGAGCAAAATGCTCTGTTAGGGACATAAGGAACAATCAAACCTGTTGTATAAGATGGGGCTTGGTTATTTAAGGCTTTATATATAAGAAGAAGGATTATAAATTCTATGCTAGATTTAACAGGAAGCCAATAAAGAGAAGCTAAGATAGGAGAAATATGATCTGTTTTTAATTTTCCTCAGAACTTTGGCTGCAGCATTCTGGATCAGCTGAAGGCTTTTTACTACAGTTTTTGAGGAATTCCTGATAGTAAGAAATTACAGTATTCCAGCCTTGAAGAAACAAATTCATGGACTAGTTTCTCAGCATCACCCCTGGATGAGATATTTCTAATTTTTGCAATATTCCACAGATTTTAAAATAATATATTATTTTAAAAAAAACCTCTTTGACATGAGATTGAAATTACATCTCATGTCAAAAATAGCACAAAGATTTTTTAATTCATCTGAGATCAATTAAATCCATCCAAATAAAGTGACTGACTAATCGGCTTCTTTTTCAGAGACTCTGGTCCGAAGACAATAACTTCTGCTTTGTCTGTATTCAAAAGTGGATTCGGCTTTGATCCAATCAATGCACTGTAGGTGGTCCCCTCTGTGTCACTGAAGCCCACGGCCTTTTTTGACATGGCTTAACATCTTCAGTGAAATAATTTTTATGTGGCTAAAAGGATGGATCACTGATCTCATCTCCATCAGATTCTGAGTTGATCATTTCTCCCCCGTTCCAGTCCTCTTGGTTTATTTTTTTGGAGTACAGCCAAGGCTTCTTCAGCATTCATTTGATTGCAGCTCTTAATTTTTGTATTAGACCAACCAGTAGCTCTCTCTTTCTTTAGGAATATCTAAAGTTATAAGGATGATCTGAGCTATGTTAGCTAAAACCAAAGCCAAATATTTAGATTCCGCAAACCCAGCTGAAACCCTCCCAGGCCAGCCGAGAGACATAGGGTGTGTTCGATTTCATGGTCTGCGTCTTCCAAGGACCCCGGTCTAACTGGACTGGGTCCTTCAAGGGCCGTGAAAATAAGGAGGCCGGAAGAGTTTTTGGTATGGATTCAAACAGGTCCAGCCTTCTCTGGCTTTCACGGCCCCTCACTCAGCATATGGTCTGTCACCTAGCAACCGTGACAGTTGATAAACAAATTCTTATTAATGTTCTGTTGCTAATTTCATTGTTGATGAGTTTCAGCAGCAGAACCGTGGTCACAGATCTCAGATCTGTTGTTCACTGCACAGATATTGAAATCTGGGCTTAAAGATCAGCCAAGCCCATTAATAAAGTCACAGAATAAAGACTCTCAATAAACCAAACCTTACTCGCCACATATCTGACTCGATAACCTTTTATAAAATATATTTTTCAGTAATTTCAGAGGGAACAATTCACTTTTATTATATTAAGCTGAATTTACAATATTCGCCACTGTTCGTCACCATTTCCCCTTTCCTCTGAGCATGAAGTAGCCAGCTTGCTTGGACTGGGGATGAATCACGAGAAACCCAAGGCTGCATAGGATACACGGGACCCCTCCTTCAAAAGAGGTAAAATGAAGTCTGCATTCGTTGGCCGCACACAAAGGAATCTTCCAATCCGAACAGGCCACGGTGTCGCGCCATGACGTAATCAACAGATGAATCCAGCCTTCGCAGGACACAGCCGCCGAATCTGAACACAGTGATAGTCCCTCCAGTATGTCCTGCGTCATCCTCTGGGCCTCCTCCCGCTGGGACATGCCTGGAACACCTCTTGAGGGAGGCGTCCAGAAAAACATGCCCGAGCCACCTCAGCTGACTCCTCTGGATGTGAAGGAGAAGTGGCTCTACTCTGAGTCTTTCCCTAATGACTGTGCTCCTCACTCTAAGGGAGAGCCCAGCCCCCCTAATAAGAGAAAGCTCATTTCGTCCGTATTGTATCCAGGATCTTGTTCTTTCGGGCAAGATCCAGGTCTAATGACCATAGGTGAAGGTAGAAACAAAGATCGACCGGTAAATCAAGAGCTTTGCCTTTTCACTCAGATCTCTCTTTAACACGACAGACTGGTGCCGAGTCGACACTACAGCAGCAGCTGCACTGATCGGTCTATATCCTGTCAAGACCTAAATGCACTTGGGCAGTTCGCAGCCGAATGTGAAGCGGCTGGGATGAAAATCAGCTCCTCCAAGTCTGAGGTTGTGGTTCCCGACTGGAAATAGGTGGCTTGTCCCCTTCAGGTTGGAGGGGAGTTCCCATCTCAAGTGGAGGAGTTCAAGTATCTGTTTTGTTCTGTTTTATTCTATTAAGTGCCTGAAAACATTTTTATAAAGTCCAGTTCATTTTACTGAGTCATTGTCCATCTTATTAAGACGTTGTTTATACACCAGGCTAACATAATCCTGCCAACCTCAGTACCTCAAAATTATCAGGATATTATTTCATTTCCATTTGTGTGACAGCGAGAGATCAAAAATAGGTTGCATAAGTCATGAATACTTTAGACACATGCTTTGCAAATTTTCTGGACGAAGCCACAGCGCTGTCGTATTTCTGGCACTCAATAAATATGTTTTGGGGTTGCAATGGATTGTTGAGGGCTGTCCAATGAATGTTTTCCAGTTTGGAGATGGCAGAACAAGGACCTACTTCATACAATTAGACAAACATGTGTAGAGAGGTTTTGTTTTGACTGAATGGGGGAGAGGGGTCAGAGGTTTTATGGCTTTTGAGGAATCGAGATGGAAAGCAGTGGAGATGACAACAGGAGGGGACTGAGTGAACCGTGACTTATTTAAGAGAGCAGAGTCCTTGAACTGTGCAAATTTCAAGAGAGAAAAAGGGGAGTTCAATCTGAATCGCTGCAGTGACATGCTCTACTTTCAGCAGGGGGCAACATAAATCTGTTCCTGTTGGATGCTTCAAGTATCTCTGATGGGCGGGAGAGGTCAGAAAAAGAGCAGATGGCCCATTGCGTGATTAATTTATTCTTATGTATGTGTTGTTTCTCAGAGAGTGGAAAATCCTGTCCTCTCCTTCACTTCCTGCTGCCAACAACAGTCAGCCATTGGACCGTACAGCCCGGCTGCTTTCTGTCACCCTGCGTTTCTCTCCAGCTTCTTCTTGGGAGCGATCCTCCATGTGAGCAACTTGCGTTTCTTTCCTCCCACTCTTTCTACCAGAGAGGATCTTCTGATTTTCTCCTTGCCTTTATTACATTGATTCCTTCACCTTTTTTCTTTCTTATGACTCATTAAAGTGGAGCCGTTTCCGCCCTGTGATCTTAAATTTTTGTTTCAATTGATAAATAGTAAAGTGTGATTTCTATTTATCTTATATCCCATCCCCTTTTTTCTTTTATATAATCTAATGCAACTAATCACCTTTAGAAACCAACTCATTTGTACAATTCACCTGTATGTGATTTATTCTTTGTATAAATTCCGGCTGTTCTGTAAAAACTGCAAAGGGGAGAACCTCAAAGGTCATATGCCTATGCAGAGTCACATTTGGGAGCAAAGTGGTGCAAAGGATGCATCTCTAGCACTAGCGATCCAATCTGTACAACTAGGGTGAACAGAGTGAAGCTAGACCCATGAAAGGAGCAAAGGGAATTTCACTGACGTTGAAAAATCTCTGTGCATTTATCCCACTTGAGTTAGAGTTAGTTTTTTTTACTGAATATGGACAAATATTAGTCCTTAAGTGCAGAACTGCAAGAGACAAAGTTCTGAATCAACCTCTGACTGGAACTCACTTGTTCAATTTAAAAGCTGTTGAGACTCCATTACCTCAAAAATGATCAGGATATAGAAAAGGGAATATGTTTGCATAATTGGTGATTTCAAACTGGTTATAATAATGCAAAATTATGATAATGTTAGCTTTCAGGTGGACTCCTCTTGGCAGGGTATCACCATTAATGTGCCTAATGATGCATTCCTAATTTCTGCAACAAAACTCCTGGACTTCCCTTTTCTGCTGTGAGGAGTCTAGGTGTTTCTCACACAGCTGCAGTTAAACAGCATTAATTCCTCAGCTGTGCATTAAACCATATGTTTTTGAGCAGTATACTTTTACACACTCATGTATGTTTTACAGAGTGAATTATGTGCTGGAACTTATGATTTAATTATTGGAAATTACTATTTTTACTAAATTAATTATTTAAGATGAATTTCCAATTGCAGATTGTTTGTACATGTTTGTCTGTTTTGATTAACACTGTTTGTTCATATTTAATGATGGGATGTCATTGCCAGTGAGGACAGGCCTTATAAAGCTAACAGCAATCAGCTGTGCCAATGAATGGCTTAAACATATCAGCTGGATTCCGGTGTTATCAAATATTTAGCATTCCTCTGGTGAAAGCAGCGATGTACGATCTGGTTTGTTATAGATATTATATCCTCATGTTTTGTATTTTAATGTTTGTTTTGGTTTTCACTGTGATTGTGGGGTGGGGGGTGGTTTACACAATTAATAAATCCTATGGAACTGTGCATCCGCCATACGGCTCAGAAGGGAAATAGGTTTTGTAACCCAGGGATGAATAGGTTCTGGTCTGAAATGTACAGTTTGCAAATGCACAAACGGACAAGTAAAACGATTAATGGAAACAGGTTCTGTGATCTGACCAACCCTAAAACTGAACTGTATGGCCATAATGACTGTTGTAATATTTCAAGACAAAGGAGGAAGCTTTCAAGTCTGAAAACACCATCCCAACTGTGAGATGCTAAGGGGGCAGCATCATGTTGTGTTTTTTTTTTACTGCAGGAGGGACAGGTTCACTTCGCAAAAACAGAGGGCATCATGAGAAAAGAACATTTTGGGAATAAGGAGTATCTGAAGATACTAACAAGAAAGTTGAAGCTTTGGTGCAAATTGATCTTCCAGAAGGACAATGACCTGACCTGAAGTGGCCACCAAAAAGCCTTGATCTCTGTACTGATTATTTAAGGGTAGATCTGAAAAGGTGGACAACAAACTTGACTTAGCTACAACAGTTCTCTAAGGAGGAATGGGCAAAAGTCCCCTCCAACATAGCACATTTAAGCAAAATAATACAGCTGAAACACAATCTTAAACTAATGATACCTCAGTTAACAGGTACACTTCTGAACTTCAAGAAAGTAACAAACCTAATAAACCCGTCTAAAACATGACAATCAGATACTCCAGCATTTAGAAAATATACATCTATATAGATATATATCAAACAGGCAAGTATATATACACACACACACACACACATATGCAATGTGTGTGTCTGTATAGATGTAATGTACCTTAAGGTCCCAAGTGTTGTAAACTGGTGCTTTATGAATAAATGAATTGATTTCCATTTGCAAGCTGCTGTTTATGTTAAGTCTTGCAACCTCAACGTATTGTGATAATGGATAACAGAAGTCTACATTTTACGTTGAATTAGTAAAATTCTGTTAACAGCACCTGCTGTCTCTCACCTATGCTTTGAAGTTGCCTTTACAGTATATTTGAAGTATTGTTTTTTATGTGGTAGGAAGAACAGAATAGAATATCTTGAAATATTTCCCAGATTAGCACAAGCAGAGAAACAAACTAATCATTGATCACTGTATGTCCAATGTGTGTGTTTCCCCTAGTTTATATTTTCTAATAAATCCCATATGCTTTGGCCCTCATCAATCAGTTTGTGTTGCCTGGAAGCTGACCTTGGTTCCCACTTATTGCACAAATGGTTTGCAGAGTGCATTAGAGTTGCGTCCTGATACACCTTGGTGTACATGTGCTCAGTCTCCCTGTTAGAATCCATTTGGATGCAAGAAGCATAGTGCTGCCAGGTGGAAACCCTGCATTAGTCTGGCAGCCAGCAGAGACTGTGCGACTCTGGGAGCAGGTGTGTCATCTTTGTGTACACAGACATGAAGCCTCCTGTTGAGCTTGTTGCTGCTGTTTCCAGTGGCTCTGACAGGCTGAAATTGGTAGCTGAGTATGGGTTGCCAGCTGTGACTTTTCCTACTGTCCCTCTAACAGTGAAGCAGCCTGAACTCATTTGTTTCCAGAATAACAGGAGCAGCCTTTAAAGAGTATCATCAGGAAAAGGCCAAACAGGAGGGAAATATAAAAATGCTCAAAGTGCTGTTACTAATTACTATATATATATATATATATATCCTAAAGATCAACTGGCACTTGTTATTTGCTTGCTCATTGTCAGAATAATATAATATCTGTAGTGTTTTTATCTAATGTTTGCTTAGATGATTTTTAGAAATGATAGTGATGTGTTTTTTATTTTAACTTGTAGTAGTAAGATATGCTTTTTAGCATGCATATATTCTTGAAGAAAGGAGACACTTCAAATTCCTCTTGTCTGCCCCACCGTGAGCTGCGGGGTCATAGGTGTCATGGATTTATGATATGACCACACTGAGACTTTGTTTGGACAATCACCAAAGTGGGAGACTGAGGGGGGAGCAACGGCTCCAGGATCCATATCGTGAGACAAGTTTCCTGAGTTTAAAGGCAAATGATGACTGCCTGGTGTCCAGTCCTAATAAGCAGAAGGACTTCCTGTGTGTTCAGCTAAAGGAATGTGGAGGTAGAATTGATCAAAGCTGGACCCTAAACGGAGGAGGATTGGTTGTTTGAACATATTTGTTAGCTTGTACATCTGTGTTGTTGAACCCCCATCATTAGAAACATTGTAAAAGGGTCACACCCCTTTTTCTTTGAATAAATAAAACTGTAGACTGAGGCCATAGGAACCCAGAACTCACAGAGGCAAGGGTCTATGGTTCTCCATCTGCAGGTAAAGATATTCTTACACTCTGGTGTCTTCTTTTGATTCATAAGTGAAATGAACCTAACGCTCAGTATTTCTGATGAGACTTTGAGAACTCTATGTTTTGTTAAGCTTGTGTAACCTTGTTTTCTATCTTTACATAGTACTAGGATTTTCAATACAAACTTGATGGCAGTACCCAGGTAAAAATGGCAAACACATAATTTGACCTCAACCTGTGTTGGATACATAACTGTCCAAAATAATGACCCAAATATAATCATACTTTAACAATTTTTTCAACTTGTACAAAGTGTTGTTTTTCTAATGTGCAAATAATCTAGAAATATAAATTTAACTTAATTTAATGTAATTTAACAAAAATATGCAGGCATCACTTGTCTTAATTTGGTATTTGGGTATTAATAGTTTTCAGTGAATTGATGTTTTTCCACACAATTGATGTTTGTAACACGTCACCCTGTTCAGGTCTTTCAGGTAAATTTATAGCTTTCAATGAACTGGTATGTTGCTTAGTTAATGCATAGAGAGATTATTGCAGTGTAAATCAGAGAGTCCTTCCTGCCTATTTATTTACGGATTGATTGATTTTTGCATCAATTCATTTGTTTGGTTATTTATATTAAAGGTTAAAAAGTTTAAGGTAAAGAAATTAAATTGCTATTAATAATGAAATTAATAACCATCAATTAATTTGGAAAATCAATATACAAGTTTAAGTTGCAGCTCCAAGCATCCATATTGTTAAAGTTTTGAACAGGTTTTTGCACTTTTACTTTACTTGAACTTTGCCCAGGTCTTTCAATTCATACAGTGGATCCAAATGAAAACAATCTTAGAATCGCATGAGAATAGAAACAGATTTTAACACTTTAACCAGGTAGAGCAAATGCTATGGAAATTAGTGCGAAGGCTCTTGGGGCCAACGCCCCCCCATACATCAGGGTTTCTTAACCCTGGACCTCCGGGCCCACCTGCCTACATGTTTTAGGTGTTTCCCTGCTTCCACATCCTGACCTGAAGGAAAAGGTGATCTACAGGCTTTTGCAGCATTTGGTGGCTGCTGAGCAGGTAATGCAATCATTTGAATCAGGTGAGCTTAAGTAGAGATATACCTAAATCATTAAGGACAGTGAGGCGTAAGGACCAAGGTTAACAACGCCTGATCCACATGACATTATTGGGTCCCTGAGCAGCTCTTTCAGCTGAAGGCATTTACACCCTTTGCTGTAAAACGGAGAGTTAACCCAGGTTCTTCGTCCCAACTGCTCATCATCAGACTCTCACACAACATCAGAGTGTCTTCAGTCAGTTCCTGCTTCCAGACATCAGAACCTACAACCACTCGCTTATGAAGCCCCTATAAGATATACTTTACAAGAATATTTAATGTCCCCTTAGAGATTAATGTTTTTGAATTCTGTTGAACTGAATGAGGCAATGTCAGATTGTCAGCTAACTTCTCCTGTAACTTTTAGTCGCATCACTTCTCTAAAACACCTGAATCTAAAGGCTCAGTCCGCTCATTTAGTTCAGCAGAGGTTTGGTAACGAGACACTCATTTGATTCAGGTGTGTTAAAAATGGGGTGAATCAAAAAGTTGCAGGATAGTAGCTCTTGATGACTGGACTTGAGCACCCCTGAGGTAGAGTATCTGGTAAAAGGGAATAAGTTTATTTCAGACAAACTAGAAGGAAAAATAAGAAAATAGAAAAAATATATATTTAGCATGCAAATATTATAATTAATTACACATATGTATACTTATGTGAGAATGATAAATCGAGGACCCAGAATTCAAACCAGACAACCTGAGGAAATTTTAACAATTTATTAGTGGAACTTTTGGGAGTCAGCCACGGCAACAAAAGTTTCTGGAGGAAGATGATAAATGTGAATGTCCAGCACAGATTAACAGAACGTTTCTCAGACAATAGGAGGACTGACCTTAGAGGATTTTGGAAGAATGTCCAGAGGAACTGATGGAGAGTCGAGTTTCCGTCTGACGAAGGAACCGAACTGGAACTCAGCAGGTGAGTTGAGCGAACCGAACCCTTGAGGGGATCAGCTTTTCTCCTAGCCAGGGAGGATTGTTGAGTAGGAGCAGAAGAATCAGTGTTTTTCATGTTTTTGCTTTTTAAGGAAAATCATAGATTAGTAACAAGATCTTTTATTTTTACCCATATCTCAATACTTTGTATCCAGTTACTAATACTTAGGTAATAAGTTGTTATGAAACATAGCTTTTTTTCTGGAGGCTGAACAAAGTCTGAGACATTAGCAGAAAACAAAGAGTTGTGGCTGCCTAAAGCAAATTAGCTGCTACAAGAGAAGATAGAAGAGGTTTGCTTACAATGAAGCCAATGTGTGGTTGAGTTAGGTGCTTCCTGAATGGTTCTTTTTTACATAGATATTCTCCTTTTTACAGGTCAGAGAGGGGGTTCTCAGAGGCAGAACACGTGCTTAAAGTAATGTACTCTGTGGTCCACCCATATATACTAGAGGAGGGTACTTGAATCACATTAAATGGACTTCAGACAGACTAGAGTCATTCAGCCAGTCAAATTAACCACAATAAAAGAAAAAAAACATGTATGCTGCCAAATGTAATTTCTTTTCAAGGTACTCGACACCAAACGTAATGCAAAACACAAAGCATTCAAGGAAAATGATGGAGGGAGGCTAAACAGCTGACAACTGTGTGTGAATTGAAGTTGCAGAAAGAACAGTAGATCCTTTTTTTGCTATAATGAGATAACCGGCTTTAGCTAACTCAATGTTGATAGCAAATGTTCCGCAGTACTGGCTTCACTAAGTGTTGAGATTTAGAAAAGTAGATGATCAATAATTTACAATTAACGTATAATTTGACTTAAAAAAATAGGCTGAAATTACTTTAAATTTTAAATTTCAGACTTTGAGACTCAACTGACTTGACTGTCTTGGAGACTTGACTTGGGATTTGATAAGTAAGACTTAGTTGAGAATTACTTGAGACTTGCATAATAAAAACTCAATTCCACCTCTGGTATATATTAGAAAGATGCATTAAGATTTTTATATTCCAGAAGTATGCCTTCATTTCCTCAGGTTTACACCAATAATCTGTTCTTCTAGAACCAATTTGAGAGAAGCTTAATTAAGCATAAATCTATAAAAATAACATTGAAAAGTCAAAGCCAAACTACCTTCTGTTACGATTACAGGTTATTTTATCCTTTTATTCCCTAAGGATATTTTTACAATCGTATCCTTTGAAACCGTAGTTTGGCATTGACTTACTTGTTTTGCATTGCAGTTTACTGTATCTCTCTGGACACACAGAAATGTGCTGTGGGTGAAGAATTGTATAAAACACTGTTGGTTTAAACCTTTTTAAAGCAATCCTGAACAGTACAAATCAAGGTTATATACTTGTTCATGCATGTGAATTTTATATTTAGCCACACACTGTTTCATGTGAGAACTGAACTTTTGTCTACATCAGATAATTGGGATCACAGAGCAAAGAGCTCCTGCTGGTGGTGTACATGTGTTTGAGTTTGTTTGTGATAGAGACAAATTGGGGGTTGGTGGCATAGATCAGTGGACCAAATATATTTTCTTTTCCTCCCCTGTGTAGGCTGGACACAAGGCATATACAAGTGTCATCTCCTGCCGTGTGTGTTTGTGTGTCAGGACCGTGCAGATGTCCACTGTGTATTAGAATCAGTCATGGCACACCGCCTCCCAACACGGCTGAAAATCCTCTCTTATGGACCACTGACAAAAAACAGCCTATTTGGACTAAAAAGATCACAGCAACAGAGGCCATGTAATAGCTGCAGCCTCTGCAGAGTGCCCTAATAAAATAATAATACACCAATGGCTCTCTGAGAAGTGGGCTGAAAGAAAACCTATTTGTATATTTAAGGTCATTTGTATGCATTTGTTGTTAAATAATCACTAAATTACTTATTTTAAAACTGTTTTTTCAGTCTTCTAAAGTAGTTTATATATATATATTAGAGAGAGAGAGAGAGAGAAAATGTGGAGCTTTTAATCTGTAAAGTTCTACTGCTAAAATGATAGAAATTTACAACATGTACAATAACGTCCACTTGGTGTGTGACATTGTTGTTTCTATTTCTCCTTGAGGCAAAAATATCTTTAGGTATTCTTGTTTTTCTTTTTTTAATGTGCAATAGAGCAGTGATGAAACATTCGCCTGAAAGCTTGCCGTGGAACACCTCTATAGCTGCTCCCTCCACTGTCAGGACAGATGTCCCACACCAAATAACAGATCTGTTCAAGAAACATGACACAACCCCTAAAATAGCCACGCACACAGAGGAAAGCTCCTCCGGGGTGGATCCCACAGCACAGCCAGTAAGACCAAAAGGTTCAGTGTCAACAATGCTGCTCAGAGACGGGAAGCCGCATTGACAGAATTAGTGTTCATGCTCTAGGTGCCAACACAAAGCAGTATATCCAGACTCTTATAAAGCTTTACTCAGATACTGACACTGATTAATTCAATTCTTTGATTTTTGCTGTTTATTAGCTATATTCTTGCAGTGCAGTTTTTCTAGCCTTTAAAATATTCAAGACTGATTAATGGATTAAGTTTGTAACAGGGGTGTGATAATCATCTCATAAGTGAGGGGGACACATTTGTCAATTTGTCAGAGGTCTGTTGAGTGATTTATCATCCTCTCACAGTTATGTGTCCCTTCCTCTGTTGGCTAAAGAACCACATAATCACCAACAAGAGCATTATGGCACCTGGGGACTTGCTTTATTTCGTTATTAAAAACACACATAAAATTACAAGAAATTTGGCTCTAATCATGCAAATCACTGGACCCAGGACCTCACCATGGACTCGGCCTTGTATGCAAGCTCCTGGTGCGCGGGTTTCTCCTTGTGGGACCGCGCCAGGCCCAGCCCAAAGGAGTGACATCACCTGCAGGAAAAACCATGCAGGATCAGTATAAAGAGGTTTCACGCTCCAGTAACCTGATCTGCGGATCTGTGGAATGTCACCTCACTCAAGGGAAGGAGCCTGAGCTTGTGCATGAGGTGGAGCGATACCAGCTAGAAATAATGTGCTCATCTTCATACATGACCTGGGCTCTGGAACCTGGTTCCTTGCAGGCTGGACTCTCTTCTACTGTGTAGTGGCTTGTGGGCAGGTGTGGGCCTGGTTGTCTCGCCCCAGCTTAGCTGTCTCGAGTTGGAGTTTACCCCAATGGATGAGAGCGTTGCATCCTTCGGCTTTGGGTAGACGGGAGGTCTCTGACTGTCTATGGGATAAATGTATGGAGTACCAGTCCTTCTAAGCATCTTTAGGAGGGTGTTAGATAGCACCCCTCCCAGGGATTCCACCATCCCACTGAGGGACTTTAACACCCGACAGTAGAAACGGATCCCTGCCTCTGACCCTGATTGGTGTTTTAGATTTGGGCCGGCTCCAGGTTCTTTGATGCCAAGGCAAGAGTGCATCTTTTCCAACCCCTCTCACTGAGCTTGCACTCTTTCCAAAAACCAACTCCAGTTATTCTATTATTATTGATTTAACATTAAATTTTAATTTATTAAAAGTTTTTAAGGGTAATGACCTGAAGAAAAAATTTACGTTTGGGTGAAAGAATTACAATAACCACCAGCTTAAAAATTGTGTGCAAATAGGATGAGTGCAAAATCATCCCTGGAATATTGCAATAATTAAATGTTTTGCAAATGTCAGATGAAGTACAAAATCAAAACGAGCATAAACAATAAACAACACAATTTAAAGCCAAAATCTAAAATATCAAAGTGTCATTGTAAAGAAATGATTTTCATTTTCCCACATTTAATTTTTTTTATTTTGAAATTTTGCGCCCTGTCCAACAGATGGCGCCCCAGACAGCAACCAGTGTCACCTGTCGGCAAAGCCGGCTCTCGTTGGACTTCTGTGCAAGTCATGGATTGTCCGTAATGAACAGTTTGTCCGAGCATGGCTGCCACCCGTTTCTCTGTGGAGGACCGGTTCAATTGAACTCCCAGCAGAGGAGCAACATAACACAGAGGCATATTTTCTTTTATGGTTATTCAGTGATGATTAATAGCACCAGCTGTAATTATTAAGGGTCATTAACATTTGCTGGAGGTTAGAATAACTTGGTTTCAACTGATTAAATACCCACTTCACAAGCTAAATAAGTTAGTAATTGTTAATTAATAAACCAAAATCTTAGTTATAATCACAGCCGTTAATCTCAACCACAGGCATAACTTTCTGAAGTACTGGGGTAGACATGTCCCAAGGATGAAAGTAGATTAAAATTCTGGCCAGAAAAAGTTTGTTGAAACCAATTTTTTTAATTTGTTTGATTATCTATATTATTGTATTACACATTACATCTACTTTATTTTTTTTAATCACTGATATAAAAGTGGTACTAAAGTGCCTTATAATTCCAAGACAATCTAGAGCTTAATTTGGAAAATATGTCAAATGAAACATGGAAACATTTATAGGTAACAGAGAAAACGTTTTTTATGACAACACAAAAAAACATTTAGATCCTATTTCAATAGATATAAACAGGAACTATGAGAGAGAAATGTTCAAATAAATGTTTTTAATCTAGGTTTCATCTTTATCCAAAAATAAATGGTAGGCATTTAAATAATTATTCTAGATTTAATTTATATTCCTTTGGTAGAAACTGAAGGAAGTTTAGCATCCCCTCTTGTGAACTGAAGGAAATAAAATCCTTAAAGTTTGACAAAGGTGGTTTTTTACTATTGGCAGATGGTGTTTATCAGCCAGATATAGTTTATTAGGTAGTGAGGGCAGATTCAGCCATGCAATGAGCTGCTGAGTGCATTGGGGTGAAGCACAAGCGCTGACATGGATCTAAGAGAGCAGCCGGTGCAAAGACTGATTTCTGCACAAGCACAGCTGGTGGGGCAGAGTTTGTCAGAGTTGAGTGTGCATCAGATACGTATTGAATGAGCTTGTGTGAGATTTAACCATTGCACATTCGTCTCACCAAGTTAGTAACTTTGCGCTGAAGCTGGTGGCACAAAATAGTAGACGGCTATCAACTTTGGCCTGGCAGGGACAGTCCCCACCAAACATTTGTTTTTCCTTCTGCTCATTAACTTTAGCCAGCAGTAACTAGACAAGCGCAGCCGCAGCTGTTTTTTTTTTCACTCCTGCTGCTCTCAAGTCCCGCCTACCAGTGTGACATCATTGGATCTGTCACTGTAAGGAAGGACTGGCTAGCTACTGGAGGACAGACAACACACAGTAATTCTAATCAGCAACTACTTCATGTTTTATTTTCATTTAATGGTTTGGAGATGGGTTGGTTAAAATAAGAGATGCCAGCGAAAAGCTTTTATTAGCAAAACACAGGAGTGTAAGTTTATATTAGCTAAGTTAGTATTATAGTGCAATGGGTTTGGTAAAACATAGCCTTTAAATGTGTTCTTCTTTACTAGCTTAAAAAAAGCAGTTCAGCTCAGCTCCTCAGAGGACCATGACTCATAGCTACGGGTATAGATGAAGTCACGTCTGTCATTTCCTTATTGAACAAAGATATTTCAGACTTCAGGTTCTAGATATCCCAAATTGGTGAGTTTTAAAAGTCAGCAGAGCTGACTTGAAATTAGTTTTTCTATATTTGGAGACATCTTCATGTTATGTGTTTTTCAGCAGAGCACAGAGACAGAAGCAGGGACAGCAGCCGATGTAAAGGGGGCATAGATTTACTGGGATATGCAACATGCAATAAAATCTATATCAGAGATATTGTACAATAAAAATATTCAGATTAAATGCACCATATCTGTTTGCCTTTTGCAATTCACAAGACTTAAAAACAGCTGTGACAGTGAACTCAGAGAAAGCTGCAGAGTAGGACTCAGTGGTGAGACTGACTTAAAATTTTAATGTAAGAAACCTACAATAATGAAAGCACAAATAATTGGAGTAAAAATCAATGAAACAATGACACAAAATTTTAACCTGGAGAGACTCGCACAAAGAAAAGTTGTATTTGTCATTTTTTAATAACGTATGAAATAAGTTCTTTGGTGCTCGGACCCCAGCAGAAAGCTTCATGAGTTAGGGACAGAAGTTTAGATAAAACAAATGATTTTGATCATTCATGTGTTTAATGTTGAGAAAAGACAAAGCTAACATGATGGACCACATGGTGCACTATGCTACATGAATATGTTTTGAGCTATTATAAAGCTAAAACAAGCTTTATTTCACTAAACGTAAAGAGGGAAAAGAGCCTTCTGTAACCCCCAGATTCCACATCTTCCGCTACGCTCCACCGACGTATGTCCTGCTGAGGATTTGCGCAGTCATGATAATCAATGAGAACTGTTCCACATCCACTGCTACTCCTCCGTACGTCTTCTCCGTCCAAAACCAACAATATACGGAGCCAAGCTATTTTCTGCTCTGCTCTGGTCCATTGGAAGCCGAAGTAAAATAGGGTAACGAGCGATTGGTAACAACAAATAAGGCATCATTTTCATATATTCCCCCCATAAAACTGTTTTATTTATTTGCTGGATGCAAACTACTGGTACTTCAGCATACAATGATGCAGATTTATACTGGAAGACTTAACTTTCTTTAAACTTAGTCACAAATTCCAAGAGCGCATCTCACAATTTGAAGAACAACTTCTTATCACAGGCATGGATGAAGAGAAGCTGAATGTGGATGTAGAGAACAATACTGGATATATTTATTACACAAGACCCACAACGAAAAGAAAAGGTTTGGGAAGAACCTGACTGTGCTGGAGGCCAGTTGACCAGGGGCGAGTTTTAAATTAAGCGTTCATTACCTGGCAACCTTTTTACTCAATTGCAAATTATAAATCTTTTAGTTTTAGTTGTTTGAAAGCCCTGTGGCTTTCCTGTATGAAAAGAAGCTATTTAAAGCGACCATAATTTATAGTTCAATTTTTTACCATCTGACCTAGACTATTATAAACAAATATAAATATCAAAAGAAATAAACTGTCAACACAAATTGTCTTGGAGGTGTTTTTTTGCAGTCTTTGAATTGAGACCAGGGATTTAGGATTCATAGAGTAGTGAAAATTCCTAAGCTTTCTGCAAAATTCGCCCTTTTCCAATCCCAAATTGGTTCACTATGTGACTGGTGTTGATTCGTTTGCACGTGAGTGAATCTCCAGAGAACTTTCCAAGTGAATTTTTGGACTTGGACAGATGTTGTAGGGACCGGTTTGAAAGGCTTTAAGGTGGTGTTGACTGACCCAAGCTAATATTAGCATTTAGATGCTAAACTAGCCACTTATATTATGTACAGGTGTGAAGATAAGTCAGTACTGCAAACCACTGATGTTAGCAGCAGCACCTAGTAGGAAGAAAGAACTGCTGCTGTTTTAATAGAATATTTTTATTAAGAAATGTTTTTAAATCTTTCTTTAAACAGTTTCATTGATGGGTTTCAGAAGCATGAAGCCATGAAAAATTTCTACCAAACAACCACAATATTGAGTAGCGAATGAGGGCTATGATCACTCCACTGAAACAGTTTACTAATACATACATTTAAATTGAAATCTCAAAACCTTCCAGCAAAATATGTTCACTTTTATTATTGTGGTGCCTGCATTTTGTACCACATCCCTGAAAAAAGCTAAAATCTACTTCCACCCACCTCAAACAGAAGCAAAAAAACCTGAAAGAGGCTGACCGGCCGAGGCAGCTTCTGCTGGGATGTGGGGGGTCTCCTAAAGCGAAATAATAGTTAAAGGGAGGATCGTAATCTTGATGAACTCACTGCACAGACAATGTTTTTTAGGTGGACTTTCTCTCTTAAAACATTAAAACTAATACTCTGTGGTGCTTCCCTTCTGACCAGAATGGATCATCTTATTTAAATGGCACACAGAGAAAATTAGTGTAATTTGATGTGATTCAAATGAAGTTCCTGCAGACTTTCCCAGCACCTTTCTTAGAATTGACAGGCTTCCAGATTTTTCCTTTCTGACTGATATATATATATGTTATACATAATCCGTCCTCATACACAGAGAAAGGCCTGTAAGCTTGAAAAGCAGGCTGGGTTGTTGACCTGAAAATATGGCATCAGAAAAACAAGAAAATATTCATATTTAAAGCGATCAGCGTTCTGCTGATCTTTCTGCTGACTTTGTGTAATAGCAAAACACAACTATAATGTCCGTAGAAAAATCTTCAGATCTTAATATCAAATGCACTTCTTTCCCAAGGTGTCTAATCAGTGTAATCTACTCACAAAGCCTTGTGGAGAAAAACAAGTACACGGCATTAATGTCCAGTCTGCAACAGCCTAAGCTAGCTCTCCTGACTTGTTTTGAAACTCACCTGATACAAACTGTACGCTGCACAGACAGTTGATTGCAGTCAGCGTCTAGTCAGCCCCTCCGACAACTGACAGCCATCTCTGAACACGTTCTTTCTTTTTTGTTTGTCGATAAAAAGAACACGCAACAACACAACATGCAGACAGCATCTTTTTACGGACAAGGGACTAGAGGGGTACTCAATATGGCCGCGGCTAGATTCGTGACGCCAGCTGCAAGATATCTATAGGTGTTGCACCAGCCAGAGTTAAAGTTTAGCTAAAAAGATTACTATTCCTGGCAAGTTTCATTATCATGATTTTAATAAAAGCATTTCCATTAAAGGAGGTGAACAACTGGTGACAGGAAATGTTATATTAATATACTTTAAAAAAAGAGTAAAAAAGAGGGAAATGCTCTAATATGATAAATAGTTTTAAAAGGAAGAATGTCTTTGCCTTTGAAGGGGGTGAGAAAAAAATGTGTCTGGCAAGAATTCATCCCTGATTGTTTATTGATACTCTACATTCATACTGAACTGTAACTATTATTTTATTAGAGTTGGAGCATGCATCAAAACCCCCTAGAGGGGTTTAGACCTCTCACTGACTTCTTACCAATTTCCATGTCTGTTCATGAAAAATAGGTAAAAGTAGAAATCAACAGATATACAAGGACAAGGTAGAAGTGGAAATTCCACGTGAATGGAATCGTAACCTTTTTGTATCTGTAGTCTGGACCTGGACTCACTATCTTCATCTTGACACATAAACAGCATCCATATCCAACAAGGACAGGTGGCTTGTTTTCCCTTTTGAAGGACACCATATGTTCTTTACTTCCACCTCCTTTGAGTTAAAACAGAGATGTAAATAGAGTTAGAAGGCTAAATGATTCTAAATAGGATATTCCTTTTCAAGCTTCCCACAAAGGATACTGTACCGCTACATACGCACATGTGCACTTACAGTCCTGACTTGGCCATCATACTCCCTGCCAGGGCCAAGCCAATTAAGCTGGCACCATATTTTGGCTTTAACTCCACTCTTGCTCTTCTACACACAAGCCGTCTTCTACTCTAACACAAGCCGTGTCTCTCTCCTCTGGCTCTCTGTTTGACAGAGACAGATGGACATGTGTGAGACTGATAAAAGAAGCTGCATTCCCTCCCTCCCTTGAAACAGCTCAATGAAGATTGATAGGACCACTTACATAAACCCTCCCACACCAGCAAATGCTCCTAGATTAATAGTCATACTCTTGAGAACTCGTCAGAGAATGGGTTTCCTAGAAGTCTGCAGAACACTGCAAACTTTGAGCTAAATGACAAGAGCATCATTTAACATAATGACTGAATTGATGGCCATGTTTTTTGTAAGACTTCTTAGTTTTATGGATAGTGACTCAATAAAAGGGAAATTATGGTTTTGATCTGATTACAATGTCCCTCAACTTATTCTAGACAGTTAAGGTAAAAATAAGCTAAAAAAAAAATCAGAAAAATTAAACTCTTATCCAAAAAATGGAGGAACTAAGGTTCTCTTAAAAAATAATATCAGAGTCAAGCTAGCAGAGCTAGTCCAACATACAGCCGCCTTTAAGCAGCGCAATTCTAGAAATTCCTAAATTCTTTTAGCTCTACTTTTCAAAACAATTTCTAATTCCTATGACTAACATAATAAAAGGCTGTGATGAAACAAAACAACGAAATATATGCCACAGGAAGTGCAAAGATTGATATTAAAAGCTATGAACATGCAGGCAAAGACACAGATTTGAATATATTTGCTGCTGCAGTAAGGACTTAAAGCACCCTTTCCCGGGTCACATTCTCCTGATGCAAAAGCAGCCAATAGCCAGATCAAATGAACATCTTTCCTGACTTGGTGTCCCCATAAGGCCCAATGAAGTTGTTGAATTGCAAACAGGACCAGAGCAACAGAGCAAATCAATACCAACAGCCCCTTGTGTGTCTCTGTTTACGATGAGCACTCTTACCATTTGCTTGATCTCATGAAGGCTGTGGACTGCAGATTAACACACCAAGAGACAAAGGTAAGAAGATATATAAGAGATTTAAATGAGACCAGACTTTATCTCTTGGTGATTTTTCATCTGTACACCTGTTGAAGCACAAGCATAACAATAATAAAAAGCTTACAATCCCTTGTGTCAGTTCTGAAACAGCTCGGGCCAGAAAAGATAAAGGAGTATCTTTACTGAATAAGGATTGTGTTTTTTTCTTTTAGTATCAAACCATATGTATGACACAGTATAATGTAATAGTGCAATATAGCATAAAAGTGCCACAAGAGCCACTGAGATGGAAAATATTGCTGGTAGTAGTTGACTTTAGGAGCAGGCTTTGCTTTTACTTCTGTGACACACAGCTTCTGAATGAAGCTCTCTACTTTGAAGTCTGCCATCAGTGAGAGGCTGCACAGTGTCAGATGGAGTCAAACAAACATGAAAGCCTCAAAGGAAATGGATTGTTACAGGAGCTTCACAGAATAGATTTTATTCTAAGGACTTTTAAGCTTTCATTTAATAAAATCATCTTTATGAATGAGTGTTTTATATCATTAATTTGACTGTTTATTGGGTTTTAAACTTGGAAAAGATTATGTTCAGTTTCAATTTTGTATAGATAATCAGATTTATTTTACTCACCACTGTTCCGATGTTTATAGAGATTAATTAGCAGCACTTTATTCATTGGCATTTCAGAGTAATGCAATAAACTGTTTGTTTTTTTGTCTGGAGGACTTTCAGCTTCCTCCATATGCAAAAAACCAAACAGTAACAGCCAAGACAACGAAGAAATAGTGTCACCCACCTAGGAAATTAGCATAACTTCCCGGTCATCAACCTGTGAGCTATAGATCCATGTACCAGTAGGAAGCTTGTTCCACTGATCAGTAGCCTAGTAGTCAGAAAAAGCTGACTGACCAGTAACATTAGGGCAAAACTGAATGGTTCATTCTTGCTCAGATGATATTCCTGTCTCTAAAGGGCAGGTATACAAGAACTTAGACAGCAGAAGAAGGGCTAAACCATTTTGAAAACAGGACGCGGTTACGAAATAATGATTATAATCTGAAATTGTCAAAACTCAAATAGTTGTAGAATCCTACAGTGGTGATAGTAATGGTGAAGATAGTCATGTTATTATTCTGGGAAGGGGCAGGCAATGGATGGCTGTGAGCTAAGAATAAATAATGTTTAGATTATTTAAATATCACAACTACACTGAATTTTTCAGTGAAGATCCTGATTTTGTCATAAGCAAGACACGCAGCCTTATTATGTTTTTTCTTAGCATCTTTCTATATTATGGTAAGTTAGTTTTCAACGGTGATTTGATCCACTAATCAACTGAACGTTATCAAATGACCCTTTTCATCAGTGGAAAGTTTTGTGAAAGGCTAACAAAACACAATTATGTAACCGTGTAGAATAGATGTCTCCTTTGTTTTTAAATAATAAAAGTTCCCTACACTGATACAGAAGTCTATGATTTATATTCAACAGGTTTTCTCATCAGTGGATGCATCACCTGGCTTTAACCAATGCCAGTTACAGAAGGAACTTTATATCAAGGATTGATTCCTGCTTTTAGAAACACAATGAGTCCCAACAGAGATTTCTTAAGTCTTTGCTTTCTTTATGTTTGAGTAATTAAAAAGAAACTTGCTGAAATGATGTCTGGGGGGAAAAGCTCTAAAAGTTTGAAAATAATACCAAATAAGAAACTTCAAACTGCTGAGTTGTTGACGCATACACTCATACATATGCTTTGCTTCATGCACAGTGACTCAACTCACACATCCATCCTGCACAATTATTCCCCTTTAGATAACACATAATCTCAGTTCACAAAAACAGGTTGCATGTAGTTTTTTTTTTTTGCTTGCCATGTGAATTTGAGTACATTTGATCTTGCTGGCACAGACAGAGATGAATTATCTACCCACGACCAGCAATCCTGATCAGCATTACAACTTTTTAGTTAAAGGAGGGCTGCACTTTGAAGTCCGTCTCCTCACAAATTTGGCCAGATTCGACCTTAAGGTTTGTTATTCAGGGCCTCGTTGCAAAACTTCTAAGATCAAGAGGACCATTCAAAATCCAGAGAAAACTCTTTCTTAGTCAACAGTATCTTTCACAGTCGGGTTGTGTCGGTTCTCACCATTATACCCAATGACAGTTTCCTCCTTATGTCAAGTTTAACACTGTGCAAGTTCACCCTTCACCCCAGTTGGTTTTAAATTCAGCTCACACTGAATGACACTGAAAAATTCAGGTTGTTTATTCACCTTTAACCCCAGTTACTTCAATATGATCCTGATTTCACTAAGAGCACAAAATGACAAAACGTCCCGTAGTCCAGGGAGGTGAAATGTTTCCATCACTTTCATTCTAAAATCTCCTATGATTCAATACCTTGTAGAATTACCATTAGAAGCTATAATTTGAAGTTTTTTTTGTCTGTATGAACTGATAGATCTATAGGACCATTATAAAGCACTGCTTCAGTTCATTAGTTTCAGCACAGCTCTCTCAGAGTAGAGGCACTGAATATTTAATAAACCTGAGGCATTTTTTACAGTCATTCTTTGGTTCATTTAAAGCAGTGTTGGTGATTGTTGTCCTACTTTTAAAATATGATCATTGTTTTTCAAGGCACCTTTTACAACACTGAAGGTCAGGGGTGGAGTAACTATCCTAAGGCAAAGCTAGGCGGTTGCCTAGGGCTCCAGGTTCCTGTGGACCCCATGAACCCTTCATGCACATATGGTTAATATACTTATTACTTATTTGCACACATTAATTATTTTAAATCCTTTGGCTAATATACAGTCAGAATGCTTATCGTATTGTGTATCACTTTGGGCCCTCAGCCGTCTGTAGTCTGCAGGGACTAATATTGAGTATGAAGTGTTCATGAGGTATGTAGTAAAAAAAACCTAAAAGTGAAAGCGTATTAAATGTGATACGTTTCTGTTGTGAGTTTTAGAAATTTACCATCTGTTTACAGCAAATGTTAAAATCTGAAAGGCAATACTGTATCCCTTGTTGGTATATAGTTTTTAAACATATTCAGTGCAAGGAACTGTGCTATAATGAATGTTCATGCTCTGTTCAGTTCACACCTCTATAAAAGTAATTTTTCACTCTTTGTATAAAATATCAGAAGGTTTCATAGCATGCTAGCATGTTAGTTATTCAGACTGGGAGGTTTTCTCTTGGATGGGATGGGAACCCCCCCCCTTGCATTTCAGCAAGTTATAGTTGGCTTCCCATTTCCCTCACCTTTCTGTTTTTCTATCCAAGGAGGAGTCGCCGTGTCACGTAAATGGCTGATGTCAGTTGCTTTTCCTCGATAAGAAGATGAAGGGGTATGAAATAAGTTTCACTTCTTCCTCCCCCATTTTAAATATAAGCCCTGAATCATACATTTAATGTGATTACATGTGTCATTAATTATATGTCATAATTTCACTGGATTTTCAGATATAGAATTACTCATTAATTTAAAACATTTGCTTTTTGTGTTCTCCCTTTAGTGCTATTTTGGCTAATTTATTATCTTTTTTATCCATGGTAGACCAAAGGTGTCCTGAGCAAAATCCTAAAACTCTGAATTAACATTTTGTTCAACTGACCAAAATGTGGGAACAAGCATTTATAAGTAGGAACCTAAGAGTTACAGTACCTGAAATAAAGGAGTTTTCAAACTAAACAGATGAAATTCTACAGTTAGGGCTTCATAATGAAAGGAAGGGTGTGTGCCAATCCCCTTGTTGACTCTTGGTTTTATTAGATCCGATTTTCTAAGAAAAAAATAACATGATCAAAGTCCAAAACTCAAACAAAAAGAGATTCTGAAATAATAAGAGTGTTCTTGAACAATAAACACACAAATTAAGTGAGAGACAGAAGTACGCTCAGCCTCTGTGTGTCCCTTGTGTCCTTGTTATGCCTTTTTTCCAGTGGCAGCCAGTCTGATTTTATTCTTAGGGGCTCACAAACAAAACGTGCACGCTCGAAAAACACCCTCAAAGATGCTTTGTTTGTTTAAATCAGCATGACAATGGATCCAGAGCTTCCAACTGCATCAGCCACACAGTCCACACAGAAAGCCAATGGGGGATTGAAGGCTTGTGTGTCGAAGCTTTAGTGTGTGTATAGAAACAAGTTATTGTTAGTCAGCCAGATATTCTTCTGTTGTTACCTGTTCATCGTTCAGCCAACAGTCATAATTACCTAATGAGGATATTTTAGACCTGTCCATCTGTGCTGCTCTCTGAATCAAGGTGCATCAGTGTAAATGCTCCAAAGTCTGGGCAATAGATTAAAGAAGTACGTTCTTTTCTAAATATCTCTTTGTAATACTTTGCAAAGGACTGAAATTTTTTAAATACTTCATGATAATAATGTGACATATCCCTCATAAATATGTATCCACTAGTCTGATGTAGTTCTTCCGCTGCTATGTTCAATCCATCCTTTTTTCTTCATTCTTTTTAGAATGTATTATTATTTTACCTGCTTCTCTCTATTTTGTCCTCCATATTGAGAGGAGTCACGTTATATCTGTCTTCATAACAGAGGGTGTCAATAACTGTCCTGTCACATCTGGTCAACATTGCAAACATAACTTAGGATGCATGGATACAATAAAATGTATACTGTTCATATCCTAATCTATTGAACTGACTGTAAACCATGTCATCAACATCCATCCATTTTCTCCCACTTGGTCTGTCAGGGTCAAGGCAAGCGCTACCCCCTGCCCTACCATGCAGTCCGTCATCAACATTAAAGGTAAAAAATTATCAACATTTTAAACTGTGAATTTATATGAGTGAAACTTTATGAAATGAGTGACAAAAAGTATTTAACATTTACTATATGGAAGGATTTAAATACTAACAGATGGAGTGTTCCAGTTATGTTATAAACATAACAGGAGTAAAAATGAAAATAAAATAAAAACAATGCAAGTTCTTTAACATCCAATGTCAGTTTATCATCTCCACTCAACATCACTTTAATTAGTTTGGACTTTAGGAGGAAACTGGAGTACCCTGAGAGTCCATGCAACAAATTCCTTTTTGCTTTAAAGGAACAGCTCTGACCACTACTCCCTGCAGCTCTAGACATTTTTTTAAACCTGAAAATATGATCCTTTGGAGTGATTACTGCTGAGGGATGAAATGTCAGGACACTTGCTAAATCCATGGGCATAAATTGATTTCTGCATCAAGACAAAAACCGCTGGGACACTAAATCTTTAGAGATCATGCACACATGACACTCCAAGTCTCTATAAAGAGTGGGGGGAAATTCAGCACCATTGCACAGTTTGTGTGTCTCCTACAGGAGCATATTCAGCCAAATTGAGTTATTTTATGGGGCGTATAGACAAAGTGCTGCGTCAAGACAAACTGATTTGTACTCCATTTGTGCATCTGTTTTCTCTATTGCTTGTTCCTTTCCTCCTATAAAGATCCCAGCCCTTTCTGACAACATATTAACTTTAGTAGAGGTTAACAAACAGGAGGAATCCCTAGTTAACCTGGGTGAGGAGTAGATGAATTAATACAAAGCAAAGATACAAATGCAGAGTTGATGTTATGTAAGGTTGCAATTATCATAAGCAAAACCTAAAATATATTTTGTTCTAAATTGATAGAAAGTTAAGCTGTGATTTAAGCTGTCATGATAGCTATATAAGTATGTTTTTTCTTTTAAAATCATTTTTGAAAAAGACTTTCTGTTAGAGAAAACATATTTTTCATCACAAAGACATTAAAAGTAGATTGTATGCATAAAGATGTAGCATGTAGTGGTCTTAAATTATCACCACTCGGTAACTCACCTCACATCTCCCACCAGGTAATATCGACCACTTCTCCTGCTGCTTGGCTATAAAAGCCTCAAGATTGCTACTAAACAGCAAACAATCAAAACATTACCTACATTAAACTAGAAAGCCTGTCAGTCTGTGTAGCACTGTCACTTTTTTTACATCAAAAACACATAAAGGTCTGACTTTAAGCATGTCAGAGTTAAAAATCACACAAAAAACAATAATTCAACAAAATAATATATATGGAGATAAAAGGAGACATATTGTGCATCATCTATTTATTTTTGCAGGAGGTCAACAGTAAGCCAGCAGTCATAGATGGATATTGGAGCATTTTTTCAAACAGCAGGAAAGCTCCCTTTTGTTTTTCCTTGTTTTTCTGTGTTCTGTGATAAAAAGGTGATCATGTTTTGCCTGGTCATTGATTGTGTCATTGGTTGCAACCAGAAAAAGGTAAAGTTCAGTTTCAGTAGAGCAGAGTGATCAGGGGCAAAGTGAGACGCCCAGGAGAGGTGAGATACTGTCAGCATTGTACTGTGGTGGTATAGATCAGAGCATATTCAAAGCAGATGTTTACTACAGAAATAAAGAGTAATTGGTTTGATCCAAGATAATATTGTTTACTGATACTGATTGAAATTTGTCATTTGGAGAATTTTGGTGTAAAACCTGAACTTAGGAAAGTCGGGTGAACAGATGTGGTTTTTGTTTGTATTATTTAGGTGAACTTTATGCATAATAAATATGTATTTTGGTTTGACAGCAGAGAAAGGAAAGGAGGATCAGACATCAGTGGAGAATCATGATCAGAGCCGAGTGAGAAAGAGCAGCAGCATCAAGGTAAGATAGAAGAACAAAAAAACAAACAAACATTGAGGTCAGAAAACGAGAAAGTTCAACAATATCCCAAAAACACTCAGACTGTGATATTTTTATCCTGAGGAACAATTACAGCTTGAGCTGCTTCAACTATCAGGTCAAAGATTGGGATATTATATAGAGCTTCATTGAAATCATGATATGTAAACTGGTGCAGCTAAAATGCACCAGGATACAACACATTGGATCAGCTTCGTACAAAGTTTGTCTACAGTCCAACCCTGGTGCTAAGGACCTCTAAATCTGGACGTCTAAAATCACCCCTGCCTTCTAGATAATTTTTTATAAGGGAACACTTATTGATGTTACAGCAAATAGGGTCACAAATGTCCAAAAACATTATCAATGAAAACGAGGGTGTGAATAATACAGTCAGTATTATTCACACCTATTAATTATTGGTTGGCACCAATTTAGGATTGAGCTGCTATGAAAGAAGTGTGAAAATAACCAAGTTGGTTAAAAACTAAAGTGTTTTTTATGCAACTAAACTGAACACAGTGGTACTGTGGATTTTCTGGCTCAGCAGAGAATCCAAAAACATGCATTTTCAAAGTGCTTCAAGTTCTCCTGGGCTGACTGGTACTAATCTCCTTTAATGAGAACACTGGACTGAAGGATTAAGTTGATTTCTTCCCCAAACACGGTACTCAGTACACAGTCAGGATTGCAAACATATTGGTTAGCTGCATTCTCTGTGGACAAGAAACCACTCTCAGATAATAATTTCAGATTTTACTATCATCAAACCCTGCAGCCAGTATCTATAAAACAACCTCTGCAGAGGGAAATTTATAGACTAACTGTAGCTGGGTTAGAATAAAAACAAAGAGTGTCTGGGCTCCTGATTCACTGTTTGCCCCAAGGCAAAGGTTTGCCCTCATATGAATGCCAACAGCAGCCCAGTGAAATCTAATACTGTGATACTGTGAGGCGAGTCTGTTAGCCAGTTACCATCAGGTTGTTAATCAATCGTTTATCTCGCCGACCATTTTTTGGCTTTTATAAATTTTATATATATGACGAGTCATCACTCTTCGAGGCAGAGTCATAAGGAGTGAATATTGTTCCATTATATTTGGGGAATGAAAAAACATGATTTGTATATAAAAAGTAAAAAAAAATGCAATCCAGAAGTGAAACTTCCTTAATACAAAAAGGGTTTTGAGATTTTCTTTGCTGTTTTCTTATCTGAAAAAGAGAAGTTTTAAAATATAAAGTTTGATAAAATAAAATGAGAAACATGATTGAAAAAAGCAATAAAAATAATTCTTATAAAAACCATAAAGGTACTCTACAAACCTTTTTTTAATAAAAATAAAAAAAAAAAATAAAAAAAATTAAATGAAATTAAATTAAAAATTAAAACAAAAAAAAGAAGACGTTTAAAGCAGTGGTGGTTAAACTAACAATGATGATGATTCTTGAAAAACAAAATCAAAGATTGTATTATTTATTTTGCACATTGCATGTAAGTATTTTAAAGTTTGATAGAAAAAAAATAGAAAAAGTAATTAATTAGTACTTAAAAGATTAAATATCAGTCACCAAAAGCTCTTTTTTTCAGCTCTTGAACCCCCCCCC
>JAUZNJ010060904.1:0-27830 GCA_034780135.1 Jordanella pulchra
TATATATAATATACACATACATAAAGAGCCAAAATATATTTTAATTACTTAACAGAAATATCAACTTGCTGGTGTACGGCAAATAATAATTATCAAGAGAAATTTCTGTCAGATACATAATGACTGCACCATGTTGCCTGATAATGCCTAACTCATCTATCTCTTGCTGCTGTGGAGTAATGACACTAAACAAGTTGAATTGTGCTTCGATCTATAAATCAGCCTGAATGCAATGAGTTTTTCACTGTGCAGGAACTCAACATGATATGTAATAATGTCACTTTTATGGGTTTAAATTTCTCTGAGGCCACTCATAAAAAATGAGCTCACTATATGTGACAGTTAGGCAATTTGGAGAAATCTGTCTTTTTTTTCATCTGGTGTCGGCTTGGTGCTTGCTTAGAATCCACTCTGCTCCTTGTACAGCATGCAGATTTGTGTTCTCTGTCCAAATTAGTGCAACAAGTGAGCTGCCGAATTAGATGATCGGTTAGTTGGCGTGTTGTTACACAGTCAGTTGCTCTGCAACAATCTGTCGCATGCACCGTAAGTGACATGCCACTCTCAGCAGTTTGGTGTTGTAAATGCGGGACAACGAAGGTGAGGCAGGTTTGTATTTGAGGAAAATGAGGAGGAGTCATAGAGCAATGGAGGCAGACGCTGTATCAGGGATGATGGACGGCTTACTAACAACCTCTTTATGTTTATTAGGCCACAGATGCAAGAATAACAAAGACTATGGGGTGTGGAGAGGGGTTTTCCTTCGTCTTACAAAACCCATTGAATGCTGCCAAATAAAATCTAGAAACCTCAATGTATTTTAGTAGAGTTTGTTTTTATAGTTTTACTCTAAGATGTGGAAAAGTTGCAAAATCAAAGGGTAATGCTTAACAGTCAAGAGTCCACTGGCCAGTGAAGCTACATGTGCATCCCGCAGGAGTAGACGTTTCAAGTCAGTGGTTTGATGCAAGTGGTTTGATTAGCCAAGTTTCCTTGGATACAAAACCTTTCGAACCGATTTGAATAATAAACTGAACTTGACTGCATTTTTTTACAATTACTTTTAAAGTGGAAATTATTCACCTTGAATCTGATTGCATTTTAGATTAAATAGATCCTTTTTCTGTAAACTGATGCAGCTGAAATCAAATAAATTGAACCAATTAAAATGGTAACACTTTACAATAAGGTACACAAAATTACTTGAGAACACCTAAAGAACTAATGAGTAGTTAACTGGCAATTAATGGGGCACACCAAGCCTAGCCTTATTATGGAACTATGTTATTACCTGGGAAACACAGAGTAACTAATCAGGAACTGATATGTAATTACATAAGAAACAAAAGCCGTTTCTCAATTCACTATAACGGGAGTATAGACTTGTTTTCTTGCCAAGTACGTTCTTCACAAGAACATAGAAAGTTTGGACTCTGGCACAACGGGAGCATACGGAATAAATCGGTGTTAATTAGAAAGGAAGCGTACTCATGACATCACCACATTCAAAGCCCGTCTATTCAGACTTATATTATTAATAGTCTCAAGATAATATTAAATTAATACTTTTTCATTTAGTACGAAAAACGCCATCAGAGCCACCAGTGCATCACACAGAGCTATGCCGAGTAAGGGCTGCTCAGATGGGCTTACGTTAGCCATGGATGCGGCTAGCCACGGTTTTCTCAACATCAGAACTTCTTAAAAAGTTATCCACTATATCAGCTAATGGGCCACATAGCGAAGCCTAAAAGTACCTCAAAAAAATCTTAAAATGTAGTTTTGTGGACAGAGGGCAGATCGAGAACAACATTCGGGGATTTTATCTGTTATCGGTCTTGTGTTCTTGTGAACTGGTACAGTGCTGGGGCAGATGACGTTTCACAAGTACATGAGAACGCACAAGTACACCTATTGAGAAATGGCCACAGAATAACCAAACAGGAACTAATGAGTAGTTACCAAGGAGAACTAAGAGGAACTAATAAAGAACTAAACCCTAATTTACCAGTACATGACTGTGTCCGAACGGCCGCCCTAACCCTACATAGAGCACTGTATCGTATGCACTTTGAAAAGTAGTGATCGTCCATGGTCACTAGATGAGCATGTATATCCTAGAATGCTTTGCTAGAGCTCTCTATGCAAAGCGGTATGGGATTTGTTTTGGCAGTGAGATAAAAAAAAAAAGATGATGCAGGCACTGTGCAGGTAAAGTGAGACGTCATACCAAGTGCTTACTGAGGAGCTATTCATTACTTAATCACTACCTGACCATAAACACATTTTTTGTGTACCCTTAAGTAAAGTGAAATTACCCATTAGTTCTTGCTTAGTTACTCCGTGTTTCCCAGGTAACTAAGCAGTAGTCCTAAAATAAGGCTGGACAAGGTGTTCCCCAGTAAGTACTGTTCAACTACCCATTAGTTCATGATTAGTGCGCTAAGTGCTCTCTAGATGTTCATAAGATTTTATGTACCTTATTGTGAAGTGTTACCACCTAACCTAATGAAGACAAGGCCCTGCACCTTACCTGACACACCAGCAAAGAAAAGCACAATCAGCCCATGCAATTATGGATCAGTTATAGAGCTCCACATGAGAGCGAGAGAGAGAGAGAGAAAGAGAGAGAGAGAGAGATTGAGAGAGAGAGAGAGAGAGAGAGAGAGAGAGACCAAATAATAAAATACACTAAGGTGTAAAAAGAAGTTGATAAGTTCAGGAATACCCTAACCCCAGGCATAAAAATATTGATGTGGATAGTGCACAAAATAAGCCATTTTGCTGTTGATAGCTCATAAAGCTTAACCTCAGCAAACCACCAACCTCCTTTTGGCTTGCTAGTCTGTGATACTTAGCTGAAGCTTAGTAGGACTTGACAAGGCAATGCAGTTCTGCCCCAGTAAACAACTGCGGAGTCCTCAGTCCCAGATCAACATCCTGAACTCAATAACAAGCTGCAAGCACGCAGTTTGTCAGAGACCCATCTGGACATCGACTGAACATCGACTGAAAGCTGCACTTGTTTTTTTGTTTTTTTTTTTAGACTGTGAATTCAACCCTTGTTTGTGAGCCAATTTTAAATAATTACAAAAGCAGGGGATTTAATCAAGGACCAGCTGTCTGAAGTAATGCATGTGTGTGTTTTATTTTTTTATGTTTGTGTGCACCGATGAGGTCCTTGCATCAAAGTGAATCGGAATATCACAGAGGAGCAGCTATGGCAACATCTGAAGCTTTCCCTTAATATGACAAACACACACACACAGGTTCTCATCTTGCTATATGTAGTGAGGACCGTGTGTCGATTCCTGTTGACTTTCATTGATTAAGTCATTTTTGACCCCTTCTACGCCTCCCTTACAATAATCCGAATACCATCGCAAACCTAACCCTAACCTCAATTTATACAGTAATTGTAAGCCTAACTGTTAGCAAAAAAAAGAAAAGACCAGCAGCTTATCCTCACTTTGATAAAAAAATAAAAAGAAACGTCATCAAATTGATGGTGAAATCAGAAAGATGGCCCTCACTCTGACGCCAAAACATAAACGCACACACACAAGAATATGCACCACTACATCTTCTGCACATTGATGCCAGCTTACACACATCCATGTCCGGATCTGGGGTTCGAGTGTTTAGAAAAACACTGTCAGCGTGCGGTGATAAGAGAAGAACCATCTGCCTCACTGTTACAAATAGCTTGAACGTGTGAAAGATGCTGCGCAGTTAATGGACTCGCGCAATGTGCTATTGTCTTTTAAAATAACAAAATCTGGTGAGACGTGTGACACACTATCCATCTGTCACACTCAGCATCTATCACACCACAGATTAGCTGCTACAACTGTCTGATGAAGCTTTACTTCACCACAATCCATTGACTGCTCTAGCATTAAAAGTATTCTTAAAATTGGACTAAAAGGGAGTAAACAGGTACATTATATCCAATGTTGAGTGTTTTTCCACTTCAAATGTCAGATCATCACTTTTAGTACAAATAACATACCGGGGAATGGTGTGGTTTAGGAAAAGCACTCAAAATATTTACATAGCAGTCAGCGGTCCAATAATGTCCTGTGAAACTGCGAGCTACTCCGCTGGAGGATTTCATCGGATCCTGTGAAAGCCTGAGATAACTAGATTTAAATATATAGTGCCTTCATTGCCTAGTTTCTCAAAATACTTATTCGGCAGTGGTAAAACAAGGGAAAATATCACCCCGTTTCCATTCCAAATTTTTAGATATGAACACTAAAAATGCCAAAAGTTTGAGGTTGAACCTCAGATGATGATAAACGGGAGAATAAAATTACATTGTTAGATAAATGAAGCAAACATGGACAACATATATGTGAAAAACTAAATACCCCCCTATAGTTACAATAACTTTAAAGGAATTGTCTTTACTTAAGGAGACTTTGACGCCCAAGCTTTACAGCTTTGCTTCAGTTTATGTTCAGCTTTCTATTTCTGTGCAGCTCCCTTACAGACCCACAGCACCCTTTCAATCAGGGTAAGGTCTGACTTTGTCTGAACAACTGGAACATCATGATCTTTTTTCAGCCATTCAGTAGTGCATTTGCTGTGATGTCTTTAGGATCACTATGCTGTTGATTAAGTGTTTAAGCTGAGCTTTATCAGTTGGATGGATGGCCTCACATCAGACTCTAAAAAAATGGTAAAAAGAACGGTGAAAGCTGTGAAAATGCAAATAAAAAAAAAAAAAGACCAAACAATTCTGTTATTCAGTTGTTTGTCTTGATGCGCTTTGTTTGGTCTTCTTTAAAACTTGTACATGGAAATGTAGCATAAGACCTTTACTTTGATGTCATCATCACAGACTATTCCAGAAGTCTTGTGGTTCATTGAGATAATAATTAGCTAACAATTCCTTTACTACCCAATTCTTGTGGTTGGGGCTATGTGAAAAGAGGGCTTTATGATGCTAATGGGAGATAGTGAATGGACTGTATACCTAAAAACAAACAGCAATAACACGTGAATAACAAAGTAGATTGTTTGTGTTTGTTTCAATAGATGAATCCATCCCTTTGAATATTTCCGTACCTGAGAGATTCAGCCATGCGCCTTAGGTCTTCATTCTGCTGCTTAAGCCGCTCCAATTTAGCCAGGATCTTAGAGAGTTCCCGGCTGGACCGCTCCGGATGCTCGCTGTCCCTCACCAAGTGGCCGCCAATGTAGAAGAGGAGTGTGCCCCAAGCCAGCAGCACCAGGGTAATCCATCGCCATGAGCCTGCCCAGGGCCGCATGCTTTCACCAAGCCTGACCAAAATGTCTTGTGGTGTGCCCTTCCACCCGTCGATCCACCAGCTGGCCTGCCTGCCTTGAAGCGCACGCAAGCTCTGTTTCCCCCGTCACCAGAAATGCCACAGTGCTAATCTTAGCACTGGCATCTTTGCAAAGATGATGAATAGCGGATAGGTGGGAGATGTGTGCCTTTGTGGCTCAGGATAATCAACGGAAAGGTAAATGGTGCTTCTCAAGAGATCAGCCAGTCTTTTCTGTGTGCTAAAGCATGATGACCCGATTGTTGGCTTCACCTCTCCCCCAGCTCCACACTGATCAGCTGATCCAAGAGCCCTGTTCTGTGTCCTTCCAGCACGACTGGATTTTGTTATTAAAGTTGCATTCTGCAGAGAGAAACAAAGAAAAGAGACTTAGCTGGGTCACCACTAATGGTTAATTTTGATTTGCAAAAAAGCTCATCAATTATTTCTTAATTTGCAAATATCTCCTATGGCAAATAAAACCTGCAAGGATTAGCAAGAAGGAACAATTCAACTAAAAAGGGAAAGACTGAAATTAACAGTTCCATGCAGGAAGGGTAGAAAAATCAGCCTAGGATGCTGCTGACTTGTCACTAAAGACATCTGTCTCAGCAGCCCACAAGATTGATCAGCATGACACTGCAATTTGCATTTACACAGGGATTTGCAGTCCCTTAGCTAAACTACACTTTTGTAGAGAGAGGACACGGATGTTCCATCCATCTTTCTTTCTATAGCCTCTTCAAACATTGCGTACCTGCTTGTATACATGTAAAATGAACTAAGCATGCACATTTACAGCAGCAACCACAATAAAAGGAATGAAACCCAATCAATACTTAGTCACCCACTTATCCAATCAAACCTAGATAGGCACTGCACTTGCTTGCTTAGAAAAACATACAAAAAGAGATACTTGTTTCCTGATTGACAAATTATGCTTATTTTTTTAAGGATCAGCACAAATTTCTAGAGCATCATAACTAACAAATCAATGCATACTTTTCAAATCTTTATAAAAGGAGGGAAAAAATGAAGGGGTTCAGATCACTGGTAAATCCAATGCAGTTTCTTTTATTTTTTTTAAACAACAATAACCCAAAACACACACACACAAAAAAAAAATTACAAAAACAGTCATATCCACATCACTGGCGCATTAAGTGCTACATTTTCTAGAAAGAAAAACCCATCAAAAGTTGTTCAGATAAGCCCTGTGACAGATTGCACCAGTATCAAGGTGATTCGGCGAGCTACCACGGCAGATCAACAACAACAACAAAAGAAATCCCGAATCACCTCTCTCCTTCATCCCAAAGCAGCAGGGACAATGGAGATGGATGTGTGCAGGGTTTATGAAGCAACCTTCGCTGTCAACTCCCAAACAAAGCCCTGCCATACACACAGACCAGACCTGTGACAGGATGAAGACTGGCAGATATCTGGATACGTGTGTGCAAGTCATCCGCGTGTGTGCCATCATAATGGCACACTATAATGCCAAACATCCTTGATGTTCCTCCAGTGGCAATGGTTAGGATGAGCTTTATTGGCATTCTCTGCTTGTGAGCTTTCAAAAATGAGGAAGATGTTTCTGAAGGGTTGTTATCCCAGGGAGAGAGAAAACAGGTTAGCCATAGCTCAACATTACCACAATGTTAATGTTGATTTGTAGTAAATAAATGGTGCCATGCAGTAAAAGTTTAGGGCCGGCTTAGGATGCAGTGGTGAAAACTTCCCGACGTGGAGCTGCTGTGATTAGAGAAGCAGATGAATTTTCAAAACTTATTGTTAAATGATATGGAAACACTAAAATCTGTTTGGTGGTTAATAACAGTCTGCCCTATTCCTAACTGGGAAGTGACGCCTGGAGCCTTTCTTTAAGCATGAAACTCAAAGTGCTGAGCTGCGTTTTTTAAAGGAAAATAAGAGATATGCAAAGATAGGACTTTACTAGATAATACATGACTAGGACTCCATTGAAAGCCAATGGATCATCGCCACTGTGTTTGCATAAAGATATCGTCCTTTCAGTACCGAAGAAAAAAGTAAGTAAAAAAAAAATTAGTCTGTGGATAAAGAAACTAAAAGGATCTATTTTCATATGCAACTATTTTTTGCAATAGAGGACTTAATTTTTCAACTACTTCACTAAAGAGCCAAGTGTTGCTAGGTAACAAATAACTTCTTCAGTGCCCTCTAATGTCCGTTTATTTTTCCTCCCATGGTTTTACAGTTTTGGCAGCCTCAAACCCCTTCTAGATTTTGATTGTTCAGAGAAACAGAACTGTAATTGACAAGGTCAGCAGTCCAATAACTCTTACAATGAAAGATCTGGGAATGCATGGGGGTCCAGTGCATCCCAAGCGCATTGTTTTGACAAAGACATTGAACGCTGTCAACCATAAATGTCATAAAATTCATAAGGAAAACTCATACTCTCAGCAATAAAAGACACTACTATATTATTAACGACTACTTTCTTCTCATAACTGCTTCTCACCTCCTGTTTTACCTTCACATATTAAAGTATTTTGAAACATTGGGGAATAAAGCTGAAAATTACTTTTAGGTTTAGTTTCTAAAAGATGACACATATTTACTGTTGCAATGGCATCTTTGATTTAAGCATAGAATAATTAAGAGATTAAATAAATGGTTCTTAGTTACAAAATTAAAATGACTGATTTGGAGGTATAAAGACAAATAAGCTATTTGTCATTGTCAGGTAAATAGGCATAAATCTCCATTTTTTTGTGAAATGGATCTATACTAACCACAATTTATACAAATGTCACCTGTTACAATTGTCAGTGTTTACATTTGGTTTGAAGCAAACTAACACCCAACGCAAAGCGTATGTCTTCATCCATATTACGTCACCATGCATGGCTGCAGTAAACAATAGGTAAAGGCTACAATCTAGCACGGACCACAGATCAGTATTGGAGGAAAGTTTTAATGAATGTTGTAATTGTGGAAGTTGTTCTTATGCCAACACTTCAATTAGTTAATGGCGATGCTGCTCCAAGCTATGTTTACGCACATAATAGGAACATCTGGAAAGATGCTAACAGCAGAAACAGCTGATTAGTCCTGTGAGAAATAGTTCCCTACAACAGGGCTGATTTGAAAAAGGTGTTTCCATCTCCCATCTTGCACATTGATTTTATTTTCATAAAAGCCAAAAACCACCTCAAGTGAGATAAAAACTTTTTTGCAAATTTATGGAGTTTATTGGAATTTTTCTATTTCCCTTAAGCTTTTCAGATTTAATACTTCAAAATACACATTAGAAAACGGGGATGGATACCTACATATTGTACACATTATCTAGTAATGTAGTTTTTTTTTTATGAATGACTATATTTGTGACTTTTGTGCACTTTTTTAACTATCCTATTCAATTCCAGTTTTGTTTTTCCTGTGCACTATTCTTGATATTGTACAGCCTCTTATTTTATTTCAGTTTTATATTTGTGTCTGTGAATCTACATACTTACATTGTTTCGATCAGTTTGCTGTTTGTACATATTAATTTTGCCACTAAGGGAAAATACAGGTTATTTCTATTAATATTCCATGGTGCAAATGTATTTTTATTGAAATATCAGGGTACAGAATGTGAATATTGTACATAACTGCAGTTTCTCCTTGCCAGTGACATACTTAGTGACAATCATTGCTTAATACAGCATAAAACCTTTAGGAGTGCATGGAGTTTGCAAGGTATACAGTACAAGCCATAAGGCAAAAGAAAACGATTCATTTAAATGGCAAAACAGCAGACATGATGACCAAAGGCACTTCTGCATTAAGTCATTGTTAAAGAGATATAAATAATGATTTTTTTCTGTTTTTTTGCTCGTAGCTGGATAAACTACCCGCTTATCTGGTTCCTAATGAACCTTAAAGCATAAAGACATTGGCATAATTTAATTATTTGCTTATAGTTCTACGTCATATAGTTACCTAAAAAGTACTGTCACATCCCACAACATTTCTAAATATCATGCTGCCCTAAATTGTCTGCCCAACAAAACAATGAAAATTATTTTATTGACATAAAATATTTGGCCTATAGTCAGTTCCTACCCATCATGCTAAGGATTTATGTTTTTGCATTTGCAAAATAACCATCTTTAATAAATCTCTAGTAAATAAACATATTCATGTTCAGAAGGTGTGCAACTCCCAGGCTCAAATTTATATTCAGTTTCTAAATGAGTGCCATTTGTACCAAAGGAACAGTAGAACAATTACTAAAACCAGTCAGTCTCTTAAGAAAATGAGCAGAGATTGTTCTACAGTCCCTTTTCATCAGGCCTTTCAGCTTAGCTTTGCTTTGATGTAGAGGCACAGGAGAGGGAAAACACATTTTCTAAAGTTTCAGATAGCTGGGTTTATATAATTAAAAGAACCAAAAGATATCTATTGAGTCCTGTGTCCGCAGAAAGTAACCTGATTAAAGAGAAAACGTTGCTCTGCTAAGATACTCTACTACAATTTGTTCCACTGATGAAAATCTGTGAGAGTAATATTACACTATAGATTTGAGCATATTCTAAACCCACTCACATCTGCCCTTTAGTCAAACGAACAGAAGGGTATACATTATTAATAGAAATGTTAATAATGTCAGTTAAATAAATAAGAGTTCCCTTCTGTGGGGACAATTATTTAAGTTGGACAGTGTGACAGAGTTGCTGACGGAGTGGTTTCAGAGAACTTCTGTTCTTTATTTTCCTAAATCCTCAGCCTCCAAGTAATGCAGAGACATGAATGCCAGCTCTTAGCAGTAATGGACAGGATGAAATATGTTTCCCTTTAAACATAGCGGCTCACTTCTTTATAAATAGGTGTGATAAGTAGGCCTCACAGTTCATAAACACAACCTTTGTCTGCACCTGCTGCACCCCAGCTCACCAAAGCTTTCTCTTAACCTTGAATTTGTGACAACATTATTATGTCACAGAGTCCCATTTACAATCTGAGGTGTGTGTGAACCTATAGGGATGACTGTTAGCACCGTCACAAAATGTTGCTGAGCAAGAAAACCTAAAGAAACCTTCTCGGGGGGGGTGACTGAGGCCAAAGTAGGGGTCATTTTATTGCAACCCCTGGTCCCCAGACAATAAGAACTGCAATGAGGTTCAATACTGAATTATGCATGCAGCTCGGCTAAGGGCGGCTTCTATTACACCGACACAGCAACTCAGCTTTTAGGACAATGGGGAGGATGCATCACCCATTGCACACTTTGTCAATAAATGTATTTAAGAATATAAGAGTGTCTCCTTCATATCAATCTGAAGAGAATTCATTTATATTTACTCAGTTCTCATTTCGGCTTTTAGAAGATTTTCTATGTGCAATGCTAAAGGCAACCCTAAGGGGATATGTTGCCCTATGTGATGCATGTCATGGTACATAGCAAGGTAAGGAAGGAGATATGGCTATGCTTGCAAAACAGGTGCTAGATCAGAAAATGTAGGAGAAGCAAAGTTTTTTTTGTGTGTGTGTGTGTGTGTCTGTGTGGGGGGGGTGTTGGGGTCATATGAAGAAAAAAAGAACGCCGAGAACCTTTTTCACAAAAGCTTGAATACATATACGGCTATTGAATAATAATATGATGGATTAAACCCGGAGTGAGCCTTGATTGAGAAGCAGATGGGTTTTTGCCGATAACGTCACACTTTTCCAAGCAATTTAGTTTTCCAGTGCACCCATTTGAGACATTTGGTTTTCCTTATCAGTTTATGACATACAATGTGGGGGAATTCTGTTCGGACAACAGAGAGGGGAAAAAAATAAAAACCAACAAAAATGTCAACTCTGGCGGCAGTTTTTATCTATAACATGCAACCGTATCTGCTGAGCAGGCATTTTTTTGCCCCCCAAAAAAACAGATCATGAAGTTACAATCATTTGTTATACTCATGTAACCGGCAGCAAATCCCTTATATTGCCAGTTGTACAAAAATCTTTTGTACAGCAACCTTCCATTATTTAACTACTAAAATTGCTCTTTAGAATAAAGTATTTAAAGCAAAAAAAAAAACAAAAAACAAAAAAACATTCTAAATTAAACTTATTTTACGACAAAGCAGCTGTAAGCCCTGGCTCCCAATGATGTAAACATCTCAAGGTCTAGTTAAAATATCCACACAGAAACAAAGTCCTATCAGAAGTCTACTTCTGATTAGCTAATAATTACTTAGTGATGATTTGTTCCCTGGTATAAAAATAAAAAAATAATGCAGCTGATGCAGTCCAAAGGGTATATCTACCTTTTAAGATCTTGATGTGTTAATGGTATTTTTTTTCCCCCTATTTTACTCTGTGCAATAGTGACATTAAAAAAGGTGCTGAAGGTCTTCATTTTTTCTCCACACATAATATGAAGAAGGTTTAGAGGATTATAGTGATACAGTTAATTACTTTAATATTCTAAATGTTTAACTCTAAGAAATAGGAATGTACCCATTTAGAGGTAGGCCTTGCTAATTTTTGTTGTTTTGTTAAATGCCTGACTAAGTATTTTTACCTAATCACTGTTTGGTAGATAAATCATATAATTTCTTGATTCTTATAGTAACTGGCTCAAAATAATTTTTCTTTAAGTTTCAGTTTAAATAACTAATTATGTGTTAATTTGGAATCATTTCCAGTCCTGAGAAATAGACAAAAATCTTTTTCTTTGTCGGTATCTAACAGACAATGCTCAAAGAAGAGCTGTATATTTTCCCCTTCATTTTGCTCTTGAACAGATTATAAATCAGACTGTGAAACATTTATTAACTTTGTTGTATTTTATCAATATTTAAAACAATTCACAATAGGGATGCACAATATATCAGCATTAAAATCAGCATCAGCCAATATTGGTTATTTTTAAGCATATCGATAACTGCCTGATTAGTAAAACTGGGCTGACATAACAACGGATGTTTATTTCCATCTAGATGCCGTTTTGTTAACATATGTATAAACATATGTTGATATGTTAACACAAATGTTAACATATCAATTTTTGCATCTTACTGTTTCTATCCAAGTCCAAAATATTGTAATCTAAGTTTAACTTTTGTGTAAATATGAATACCAACAATTGTATGACTCACTCAGCTGCAGAATGCTGCCACTCCCAAAGCTGCCATTTACTATTCTGCTGGTTCTATGCTGAGATGCAGAGGTACTCTTAGCTTTTTGGGGTGCCCTTGGTATTTTATATGCAAGCATGTGCCAGAGAGAAAAAGAGAGCGAGAGAGAGAGAGAGAGAGAGAGAGAGAGAGAGAGAGAGAGAGAGAGAGAGAGACAAACACAGAGAGACAGAGAGCACACATGGGTGTGGGAGTAGCAAAAGCTGGGTACAGCTGACTGCACAGACATTCAGGCATCCACCCTCACACATCGTAGAGTGGTAAATATTTCATGAGCTGCTGTTTACTTCACAACATTTCTAAGCTGAATGTGCAGTAGTCCATTAACTTAAGCTAAAAGGCGAAGAGAAAGCTGGGCATGAGGACAAGCATGAGGGAAAGAGGAGAAAATAGATTGATGGAAAGCCAGAGGACTAAAGGGCATGACGGCCAAATAAATGCAATGAATTTCAATACAGATATATGGAAGAAGAGACTCACAGCAAACATATTATAAACCCCAGTCATGTCTTCAGTGTGAGTATATTATGCAGCAATTTTTGTAATTGCAGACAAATTACATATGGTATTCATTTATAGACTGATTATCATACTGCATTAATTTGTGTCCTTGCATGTCACAATTTAATATTTGATAAATTAGTAATTTGTTGTCTAATAAATGGTTTGTTGGCTTAGCTGGAATACAACAGCTGGAATACAGCCACAGTGGTTAAAAGCCTAAAATAAATAGCTCTACTTAATGTAGTTAAATCAGTTACAGAATTTCATTTGATTAGTCTTGAATTTCTCTGCCAAGAGACAAATATTCCTCATCTGTTTAATCAAATTTAGAAGTCAATGTGTTTTTAATGGGACATCAGTTTTACGCTGGTTTCCAGATAAGGACATTGATATTTTTACAACTAAATGCTAAACCCATGACTAGCTGTTTGAGTGACACCTGAGGTTGTAAAGTCCTAGCATTAGCATTAGCGTTTAGTGTCAACATTTTTTTATTTTATAAGCCTCGGTCTATATTTAGTATGTGGCTTGCAAATCATACGTCCATGTTTAAATTAGGGCTGAAAGATTTTGCCAAAAATTAAAATCGCAATAATTTTTTTGTCAATATTGCAACTGCAATTTTTTTTCAGACTTTCCTTACCACTAACCACAAACATGTGTTTAATGCTGGGTTTCAGTTTTTTATGACCTTACAAGCTTGCTATCCAGAGTCCATTGTAGGACTTTATTGTAACCTTTGTGTCAAAAAGTGGTTACTTCTACCTGCATGCATGGATCTAAATGCTAGCTGCAACTCTCCGTCTTAACATTCTGTGTGGCGGAAAACCCACTTTAAAATGTATTACGGCCACCTAAAGGGCAGCAGTGATATATAGTGTCTTACTCCTGTTAAATGTAATGGGACAACATTAAAATGCATCTGTGGTTTGAAAATTGGTTTTGCTAATTTTGATTTTATTGTAAATCCAATTATTTGCCCAGCTTTATATTAAATCCATATTTTTCTGTTGTTGTAAAAAAAGTAAAGGCTTTCTCCAAAAAAAGGAGTTACAATAATGCCCCCCCCCCCAAAAAAAAAAACAAAACAAAAAAACAACCTCTTCTGGGTAATTTGGTGTGTAAATCGGTTTTTATTTTTTAGGTACAAACATGCAATAACCAAAACACTTGCACGTCTTCTCCAAAACATACCGAAAAAGGTATAGGCTGAAGCCAAGACTCATGATGCCTGCCCTGTTTACAAATCAAGTCAACCCATCAACAAAAGACTGAACGAAATTGCTATAACAAAAAAAAAAGATACAAATGTATGTTATACAAAACAACTTAACTAAAACTGAAATTCTATTAAACAATAATCTCTTTTTTGAATTGCTTTTAAAGCAATACATGGAAAGGCTCGTTTTGAACTCATGAGAATTGACATGAAAAACAAGATTACAAGGGACTGAACTTAATGATTTTAGGGCAATAATTATTGACTAGTCATATGAAAGTTGAGGTTAAATATGATAGCATTAGCCGAACATATAAGCGCACACTTCAGAGTAAAAACACCACCTGGAGTTACTTTATTGTGCTTTAAGAGAGCAGTGTTTCAGGCCAAAATATGTCATCTATTTTAATTCCAATATTGGCCAGACACTCCGTACAGGCATATACATATTCATACGGTAGCATAAAGTGTTATATAATATTTGGGAAGTCCAAGATCGGTATGTAGGACAAATTTCAACGACATGGACCCAAGAGCTCCACTGCTTGGCCGGCCAGCAAATACTTCAAAAATACCCAAATGATTTAGTGGCCCACTTAATAAACCTGACCCAAAATGTATTAGAAATGAAAAAGCAACCCGATGAGTTCTAGACATTAAAAAAAAATTAATAAAGAAAACAATGATTTACCTGTCCTAATGTAATATTATTTTATCTGCAACTTGGAAAAACACGGGTAATTACAAGACCATTTTATCTACTTCAACAAAAAAATTACCTTTATCCAATAAAATATCAAAGAGATAGTTTTATTTTTCAAAAGGTAAAATTAATCTTAATTAAATTCTATTTGCCAAATAGTTTCATGTGAGGTATATTGGCTGATAAACAACAAGACCCAAAACTGAGAGTAATGTAAGCCTGGGAGACCATTTAAATGTTACCATTTAAGTTCTTAAAGAGCAAATGGTATAATCAAATAAGGATAAGCTAAAGTCAATTATTTCCCCTCTCTTTTCATGAAGTATCCACGGAGACTGTCTTTCATTTTCATGAACGAACTGTGTGTGCTTTTGCTTCCACTAAAGCACTTAAGCTGCTCCACTTCATCACAACTTTGGGATTAAGACTCCTCAAAGTGGCTAAAGGTCTCGGAGAAGTTCTAGCCGCGCCATAGCTTGGGCCGCTCCAGAATCACAGCCAAACGCTCTTCTTCAAGGTTATCTCTGTGGAAAACTCGCTGACAGCAGGATACACATGGACTCACGTCCCCAGGGTGACACTTGGATAGGCACTCATGCATACACGCACCCACACACACCTCACTGGCCAAGTGGTGGGGGTGTGATGTGGCTCATTTGTGCCAGCAGTGTATTCAAACAGGTTTTAATTGCCACAGAGGGACATAATTAGCAGTCAAAAACACCTATCACTCCTCTGCTTTATTACTTTTTATGTCCACGTAAAAATGTGAAGTAGGGAGGGGGTTACAACTGCCAACCCAATCTAACTCCTGAAGAGTGAAGGTGGCTCTCAGACCTGAGCCAAGCCAAGGTCGATGTTATAAATCCTCCGTGTCAGGGAGGGTGATGAACTAGCTCTACAACAGACCGTGCATTTGGGTGTGAGAGAGAGAAACTTACAGAGCACGAGTCAATGACATTCAAGTGGTTGCATGTATCAGGCCTACAGCAAGAGACAGGACCTTGAGTGTCAGTGTTTGTGTGGTGATGGGTTGTTTGCAGAGACATTCAAAATCGATCATTTACTCTATGCGCAGCACTGTAAAGCAATCCAGTGTGAACCGAACTGCAGGCTGCAAAGAACCTTGACCGCTGTTACGTGAGAGCAAAAAATCATAAATTCAGGGTCAGAGTTACCCCTCTACCTCTGGCTATATTGCTGCTGGGACCCACACGCATTTAATGTCCGTTCCGGTTTCTGAACATATAATGAGTCCCAAAGACGACTGACCCTTCATGGCCTGGGGTGCCAGGGACGAGCTAAAGAGAGAGGAGGGTGAAAGGGCATGCAGTGACCACATGCAGCAAGTGCCAACCTTTATTTGGTGACTTATAACATCCTTCCTAGACATTTTCTTATGGTAAAAATCTGTATTTCCCATACTACAATTTACAGCAGAATAAAGTTGGATTTTGGATTACATAGCTATGCATTCACAGCTCAAACATAGCATATATTTCCAAACTGGCTGGGCTTTAAATGTATATGTAACTAAACTAGAACGACAAGAAAGAATGGATAAACAGATGGACAGACAAAAGGATGGATGGCAGAATGAGAAGGTAAACAGGGCGATGGATGGAGAGTTCATTAGACAGGTGGCCTAAGATATTTTAGACAATAAATGGTGAAGTAAAAGTAGAGGTTTTAGAAGAAATATGCAGAAGTGCTAAAACCAAACAAGATGTGTATAAATCCTAAAAAAAAATCTCTGAAATCTCAAGCGAATCCAAGAAGGATCCAAGAAATCCAAGGAACACAAATAAATGTGTTCTAAACAGCTTAAGAGTCCAACATTTTCACCATTACATGTTTTGGAGGATGTTTGACCTTTAAATGACAAAATACACTAATCTCTCCATAATGCCCACTGCAGTAACATTGTACAGCATGCAGTTTTAAAAATATATATTATTCCTGTCTCTTTAAGACCCTAGCTGAAGGTTTAATTGGTCCTGATGGATTTAAAATGGCGGAATGGAAGAAAGATAAATTCTTGCAGTCTGAGGTGTGCCAAAGTTGACACAAGGCGGGTATAATGCAAGGTGGTTTCATGGTAATGACATCAATTCCAAGGAAGGAAGGACAAGACTACCAATGAGATGCTTTTGGCTTGGTCCTCAATGGAAGGACATCTTTTTGGATGCAATATTCCAGAAGCATTAGACAACTACTTTATCATATCCAAAGAAGATTTAAAAAGCAGGTTAATCTATGACTATACTTTAAAGTTTACCAATTAAACATGTCAATTAACCAATGAGTTACAGAAACTCTTAACAAAAACAGAGCATTTCTATCAGCATAAATATATCACCGATTTTAGATTCCTGCCGATAATATCCAATATCATTTTTTTGCCTAATATCCGATATTAGTAATACATCAGGACATCCCTAAATATTGGTAACCTGCCTCATCTGTTCTCAGGTCTTTTTGAATTTGTGTGTTAACTAATGTTCTCTCGAGCTGGATTTGTATAATGAAGGAATCAAAGACAGTGTATAAATGTATATATTAGATGATTTCTGAATTCTCCTAGTTGTGCCAGGGGTGAGTGTTCAGATTTTTAATTGTCAAGAAAACGTGTCTCTTACATGAGTTCAAAACTATATAATTTTGTAATGCTATCTCACCTTAAATCCCAATAGAACACAATGCAGTTTGTGTTTGCAATGTGACAAAATATCAGTAGTTTGAGCAAGGCTTTAAAAAAAGAGCCACAAAACAGGAGAAATAAAAGAAAACAGGAAGTAAAATAAAGCAGGAACGAACGGAATGAATGTGTTTGGGGGTGAAGCAGGCAGTTAGAGAACACCAGCCATAGAGCGAGACGTAAGGAAAAATTGCTGTGATCTTCTCCTGCAATCTCCCAATAAGAGCAAGGATTGACGAGGATGAGGGTGAGGGGGAGTCAGTCTCTAGCCTCTTGTGCAATAAGTTACGTTTCCAGCACAATAAGCAGCATGCCCCACTGCTAAACATTTCATACCTCTCGCATCTTCTACAGCCAAATTTACAGCCAGCAGTTAACTCCCATTATGCTCTGACTCAGGGCAAATGTAGCACCGCCCTGCAACAATTCAAAGCTCTCTCTCTGAGGCTGGAGTCATGAAGCAACGATGACCGGGGCTAGAAAGGAAAAGAAAAGACGAAGAGAAGAGAGCTTTGGCAGACAAGATGCAAGCAGCTGTGGAAGAGGGAGACTAAAAACAGGGAAGAGTGCAAACGACACAGCTCAAGCATGTAGAGGCAGATAAACAAAGAGAATTAATTCTAGAAACATACAGAGTTGGAAAATAATAAAAAGGCAAGGAAAGAAAAGAGGAGACCAGGAGGACACTATTGAAAAGAAACATGAGATTCTCACACATTCATCACATTTTGCTATATAAACCCCCATCACTTTCCCCTAATGGACATCTAATATGCTGACCTTAAATCTAATCAGTGCAAACACCTATTCAGCCTAAAGTCTGGCTTTCACATTGGCAGGGAAAATATAGATTTGTTGGCATCTGTACCAGACTTCTGATTGAGAGACAACCTTTCTGGAATTTTGTATAAACAAAACCTCTCTGTAGTAAAAACAAAGCAGTTTCCTGCATTTTGAAATGTCACCACATTAAAGAAATGTATGACTGCAAAAGACAAGATTATTGCGGTTTAATCTGTTTTGGGACTGGGGAGTTCAGCAGCACTCAGGACATCGCCAGCAAGTAAAACGTTGCAGGTGCTTTGTATTTCTGTCAGCTTCACCCTTTCTTTTCAGATTCCAGAGATATCCAAGTGAGATGAAACAAAAACTACGCATCAGCTCGACCTTCAACCAGTGGTCTGTCTGTAATGTGCTTCTGATAAATCGTCAGCCACCATAAATAACAAGCAGACTGTGAAATTAATAATTTACAAGTGTAGATGAGAGATTTTGCCGCTTGCCCTTACGTGAATGCCTCTTTGAGGGTGTTCTACCGTTTTCAACTGTTTTCTTCTTTATTTTGCACCATGCTTCCTCTGAACTCAATTTCCTCTAATTCATCCTCATTCAATTTGGTTAGAGCTTGGCATTTAAACCTCAACCCAGTGGGACCTGAGGGAAACAGATTTGGGTAAGCCTGTAATGAATATTCTAATTTAATCAGTTTGGGTAAGGATTATTTGAAAATGTTTGAATAGTCTAATATAAATTACACATTAAGACATTAAGTTTAAATTTATAGGTACAGCTGCCTAACAGAGGTAACAACATTCTTTAAACTCGTTTGTTTTTTGTCACATTACAACGACTGACTAAGTATTTCATCAGGATTTTATGTACCAGACCAACAAAATAGTAGTGAATTATATTGGGAAAATAGTATTTTGAGGCATTTTTAGACTATAAATATTAAGAGCAGTTATTAGGTCCCTTTAACACATGAATTTCCTTTTTATTAATTAACTGTAGCCACACCAAACTAAGGAAACAGCAGTCTTATATATTAAAATAGCAATATTTCAATGTTGGGAATAAACTAAGGCTGCATTATATTAGGAAATCCTAAATGTTTTATAATATTGTATAATATAACAATAAAGATATTCCCTTCTGTCTGTAATCCAGGGCAGACACGTGTCATGCACATTTTTTCCAATTGTCAATAAAATGCACCTACACCTTTCAGAACTCAGTGGAACTGCCAAACACTACTGTCAAATACTAGCAGTAAGACTATATTCTACAGGTCAAATATGTGTTCTTATATTTGTTCTCATATAAAGCATAATTCATGACTTCTCACTTTTCTTGGGCTGTAATCTCTAATAATTATTACTGAATTATTAAACTGTCACTAATATTGTAACTGCGCCCATATATTTAAAATATACTGAGCTTACACTTTTTTTTTTCCATTATCCCCACCAATATTTGGGGGCTTTAACATCACAGTCACTAAAATCCACATTTAAATAGCCAGATAGCATTAACACATTGGTGCTTAAATACATATTGCATTGATGCAGTCTTTTCTGATTGAAATACACCAGACACTGATATTGCAAGGACAGCTTTTGTTAAACATAATGTGTAGCACTGATCTAACGTATTCTACAGCTTAAGTGTAAAGTGTTTTTTTCTTGTATGTGTAGCATTTCTAATGTAGGCCAAAAGTTCAGTATCGTTTTAAGATAACATTTTCCCACTCGAGCCAGGTATCTCTGTGGTTCCTCCAGAGGTACCTGCTCCTCCAGGCTTTTCATTTGATTATGCTTCTCTTTGCAAAGGCCTGTCAGTTCAGGTGGATATCCATGTCTGTAGGTTTGGTAGGTAAAAAAGATGTTTAATGCTTAGGACAGTGAATAATAAATTATCCTGCTTTAAGCTTCTCAAAAACTTTATCCCAGACTTGTTTGGAAGGCTATTGGGTCTTCATTATGCTGTTAGTTCAATACATCCTTAAATAAAGTCCCGAAACTTTCAAACAACAGCTGTATTTATATTAAGAATACATTTCACTAGCAAGTTAACTTTTAAAGGCATAATGATGTGGGTTTTATTTAAGGATATTGGGTTAAAGCGGTGGAAATACATTTTAAATCAATAAATCAATAAAAATGTTGTTTTAATGTAATGTTTTCTTACCCCTTATAGCTGTGTACCACATTATCTCTAGTTAATCTAAAATAGCAAAAAAACTATGTCAAGTTTTTTTTATTGTTTTGAATATGTTAAAAAGAGTTCAAATAAATATGTTTACAAAGCACTCAAGCAAACTAGGCATCCGTTATAGCAGTCTGGACCAAACTTGTTCAATCTTTTATTCAATCTTTTATTATTTGAGCTCATTTCTAAGCTATATATTTTGACACTTTAGAAGCAAATGTTTACCTGAATTGTCTCCTTATTTCCTTTGATCTTTGTTAAAGTGTTCCACCTTTTTTATGCTCTTGCTGCATCGGTCCGCATGCATCATAAGCCATATTGACAGACCGCCACGTCCCCGTCAGGTTTGGTTTTCTGCTTCAGATCCGTACTCGTGCGTATGCATGACTTAACCTCCGTCTCTTCCACTCCGCCTCTACGTCTGGCATTGTATGAGTCCGCTCAGCCCATCAGCTTCCACTTGGATGATTTTTTCCACTCGATGTGACCTGTTTGCAAGTCGTTAGTGGTTAATGCATATATTATGTAACGGTTTCCTTGTACGGACCTTTTTTTTTTGGTCCGTACGTAGGGATGATTTGCTTTGACTGGTTCAAGAAGAGTTTATTCTGGTGTAGTAGCAAAACAATCCTGTCATCAGACTAAAGCATTTCTGCTTGACTGGAGACACTAATCAGATTCACTATGTTCAGCCTTGACTTTCATGAACTGCTTATATCATTGGTTGTTAGTGTAATGAAACTGACAATTATGGGCCATGGCAGACATTCCCTCTGCGGCTTTTCAAAACCAGCTCCTGTGTTTTTGTTGTTGTTTTTTTTCTTATCCCTGGTGTATTCACTTGTGCTTCGCCCAAAATAGCTTAACTCTGCATTCCACAACTGGACAAGATGTAAAGAGTCAAAAAGAGAGAAAAAATATAGCTTTACTTCAAGAAGATCAGACTTTTTACATGTGAAGAAAAGAAAACAATCCCCCTAATGTCCGCACTGACTCCTGAGAAACCTGCAGCCATCTTCCTACATTCCATCAAGGATTTGCTGCTGAAATCAAAATTTCCGAACAGCAAACAAGAAAACTTGAGGCTTGAAGAGTCCAACTGAAGCAATCACACTTACAAACAGAATTCCTTAGGTACTGACAGGAACGGAAATACATTTATGTGTCGCCACAAACAGACAAATCCCTACAGTCTTTCTTTCCATCCAGAGCAGGCCCAACATAGGCCTTATTAGTACACAGGAAAGCCAGAGCAGAAGTTTACTCTACGTGACTTGGTTAAAGCTGAAAGTGAAGAGAGAAAGATCAAACATTTCTTCCACTGCTGGCGGAACATCGCAATCCAGCTGGGAGCAGCTGCATCCTTGCTTCAACACGCTGGCACCCTTACAGTTGGGAGGATCAGTCGAGGGACGTCATGCAGGGGACAGATGGACTCCTTCACGATGCTTTGGGATGTTAGTGGTCAACTTATTTTGCAATAGATACCTTGGTATTTCTACAAGCACTCGTGAAACCAGACACTTTTATACACTGTAAACTTTTGCATCATCATGCTGTGGTTTTAAATTTGTCTGTTTTTGCTCAGTTATGCAAGAAGAAGATTTTATTTCAGATTCTTTCTTTTAACTTTCTTTAAAGTCTGGATACATTTAAATAAAGTATTTGGTAGAACCTTTCTTTAATACTGTATGACTTAGGTATGACAGGGTTTATACAATAGTTCCCTGGAATTCTGGCCAATTCTGGAAGCAACAAAACAAAGTTATGTTTCCTACTGAACTAAGATCAGGGCTTGGTGATGCTCCTCTTTACACACTGACTCTGTAATCATGAAGCCATTTTATATTGATAGTATATTTAGAGTCATTCAGGGGGCCCAATTGTTTCCTAAGCTTCAACTTCCTGGATGAGATATTGAAATGTTGCTTCCATATTCCTGCATTTATTTATCTTTTTTTCCTAATAGTGACATTTATTTTCTGAAAAGCACCAGGCACTCCTGAGGAAACAACCTGTAACACGATACTGCCGTCCTTTCACTTTATGGTTGGGATGGTATTCTAAGGTTTGGAAGCCACCACAGTCATCCTCCACTTACACAAATAAATAGTTTAGCTGTTTAAAGGAATTGTGTCTTTAAACTGTTAAGCTTACCTTATTTCTACTTTAAGGTATTAATTAAATTCTAGTCAGATAAAATGAATCCAAACTGTTCAACCAGTTTTGGGGGAAATTAATAAAAATGTAGTACTGTATGGACATTCTAAATAATAATTAAAGTGGATTTGAAAAGAAAAAGAAAACAGTAGTATCAGTTTCAAAAACCTTTTGCATTTCATCTGTGATTCAACCATTTCATAGACCAACAACACAGTGTTTATTCTCAAAGAGTAAAATAACCTTTATGCACTCAGACCTTCAGAAATCTGGTAACTGCATTCAAGGATAAACTGATGAACTAGACTTTTGCAGTGCAATAATCCTTCCTGGTGTTTTCACAAATTGCTTTCGATTTTTTCCAATACATGAAAAAGGAAGCAGTGTGTTTGAGTTATTGCTTTAAAATACTTCTACAGAGATAACATCGTTTAACCTAAACCTGTAAGGCCAGGACATCATCATATAGGATTTCACAAATGATTTAAAAGCATAGCAGTCTTAACATGCATATACTTCAACATAAAAACCAGCAATACAGACATTCTGATAACTTCCTTTTTTCATCATTTGGGCGTTTAACAAATAGAAATAACTTATCTAATAAAAAACTGAAAAGCTTTAGTGTGGTTTAATATCAGACCAAAGGGGGAAAAAAACATATTTTCATACATATCTAGTTTCAATTGTTTGTACTGTTAAACATGCATTATGTCTATTGTGAACATGTCCATCAATCACAATGCTGGTTTGTTGGCAACATACTGGTTGGGTTTCCCTTTCCTTCAACTTCCTTGCAGCTACTATTCTCAGAGTGTTCAAGCAGCCACCGCGCACAACTGTCATATGTTGGATAAAAGCAGTGACTGACACTTATTGTTCAAGACTAAATATGCATTTCTCCCTCCAGGACTGACACATGCCAAATGAAGGACATTTTCTTAGATTGATGACATCTATTTAAAAGGAGCGGCATCCCGTTTCGCTCGTATGCAGATTCAGTCACCGTTTTCTTTTACTTGCTTTTTGACTCCTGTGCCGGCTCCTGTCGTCGTCATAGCAGGAACTCGCAGCTCAAAGAACAGGAGAGGTTGAGTGAATGAATAGGTTTATTTCAAATTACGAATCCCAAAACTTTGCAAAACTACACATATAGGGTTTATATGTGATGGTCAGTCCTGAATGACCAAGGTTGCGATGGATATTGGGCAGATTGTTGTGTTTCTGATCTGAAGTCAGTGCCACTCAAGTGAATCCACACAAAGGTCTTGCAGAGCTCAAGCTACGTCAAAGGTCTGGATGAAAGATGAGTTTAAAAAAAAGAAAAGATAGAAAAGCCCTGACTAATTGATAAAGCAGAGGGGAAGAATGGCTGACCGTCAGTGCAGATTAGAGGGAGCATGAGTGGTGTTGGCAGAAAACAAATGGACTGAGGGAAAGTACTTAAAGTCAGCACAAGATAACTTGTATGATTAGAAATCCAAAAGTGTTTTTCAGCACCAGGAATTAAAGAGTTCACCATCTTCAGAACTACTAAATAAGTCTTTACTAAGCCTGTCTGTGCTCCTGTCTACCAAGTATTGTGCCCTGGCTCGGGACAACCTCCCAACCGCAGCTTATCAATGCCAGCCGAGCCGAGAAACAAAATCCTTCCTCAAAAGCTGATCCTTCCCTAAAGCAGCATCAGCAGCTTCTTGTTCAGCTCAACAAACCGAAGCAGGGGCTTCTGACTACATTTGGTCCTATCTCCTTCAAATGAAGAATGGTTTATGTTAAATGCACTCTGCACATTTTGCATCTTTATTTAAATCAAAATAAGACACATTTCCATTCCTCCCTCTATATTATTAGGTATTATAGGCCATTTACCTCTATATTAAGGTTTAAAAATTGTGGTTCCATTTTATTTATGGTATTTTTATAGTCAACAGTATTGCAATGTAATAGCCAAAATGTAATTGTTTTCAACAGTTTGATGACTCAAGTAACACTCTCAACCCTTCCTCACATATTGTGCAAACTGCATTTCAGCTAGTGAAAATAAGGATCCAGGTATTTTCAGCTGGTAATCAAAAAGACAAATTAAGCTATTTTAAGGTATTTTAAACTAGATATAATTAAGGAGCTGCCTGTAGACCAGCTGTATGATCAAGTAAAAACAAAACCAGTTAATTTCAGTTTGTTAAACATTGTAATACACAATAACTCATTAAGAGCTACATTTAATTATGTTTAATTGTTTTCTTTCCATCTCTAAGTTGCAATGTGTTAAAACTGGTGTTTGCAGGTCAAAGCATTACGTGACCCATGAATGGCAAATCGCTCACTAAATTCTGATCAGTTGATTTCCAAACCATAGACATAACTGACAAATGAGTTAAGGTAAAAAAAAAAAAAGTTTGTTTAGAATTACCTTCGACTGTTCAATTGAAACTGATTTCATTATGTAAAGCTCTTAAAATTGTCTTGTTGATGAAATGTGCCATACGATTGAACTTGCGTTGCCTTTTTGATCGGATAAGGAAAATCTTCCCTGCAATGATTCCTATTACGGTGTTCCCCGATACAAACTGTTCCTTCCTCTAGAAATACAAATGATGTCCTTGTAAATTCAGGATCCCACAGAAAAACAAACTCTAAGAGGCAATTTCTCTACAAATTATGCATTGATCCTAGAGTTGCTCAGCAAGCCAGGTTTGAACAGGAGAGGTACTTGCTCGAAATCCGTCTGTGTGTGTGTGTTGATAATGGCCCGGTCTGGTCTCAGTCTGTCCACCGGTAAAAAAAAAAAAAAAAAAAAAAAAAAAAAAAAAGATATTTTCCTCCTCCTCTACAATCTTTCCTGTTCTCCCCAGTCTGTTGGATCTGATCCTCCTAGTGTGTCCTTTGCGCTGTCTGCTTCTGTTCCTCTTCCTGTCGGTGAGCCGAGGGCCAGCAGAGGGAAACGTGCTGCCAGCATCTTGGCCTGGTTGCCTGGCTCCCCACAGCCTTGTCATTACTGTTGGCTAACAAGCAGAGAGCAAGGGACGTCTGCGGCTGCTCTTCCCCTTAACTAACAAAGAGAAGGACCTCATGGGTAACTGTGGGAGATGCAGCAGCGCAAAGGCGCAAGCTCCTGCTGGACATATAATGGGGCTTTCTCATTACAGTCTGTCTCCAACAGAAAAAAAAAGAAAAAAAAAAAGTTGTTCACGCTGGGTTACAGGTCCTTTCAACTAAGCTCAGTTGGACTGCAGGGGTAGAAAGAAAGGAATATTATGTGCACAGCCTGTCACATGCCACTGCTTTGAATTATCTGATGCTGTAGTATATGTGCGCTTTAATTTTCTGTCAGATGCTAAAAATGTTTATGCACTTCCTTAATGTCATGTTTGTCGATAATGGGGACCTGGAGGCAGCCAAGGAATGCTCCCATAAATATAGATGTATCTAACTACAAACAAATGATGAGCTTTCTTAAAAGAGCAGAAACCAGCAGCGTGTGCAGCATCCCCCCAAAAGTTGGCATGCGTTTACAGTGACGAGGCGTGGGGACTGTTTATTAATGATTTGTATACAGATAAATCCTACTTCAACCACTTGTTTGACTCCCGTCTTCAGCTGCGAGTCCATCTAAAGAAGGGTGTATTTTGGCAACAATGTTATTGACATTTCAATGAGTCAGCTCAAAATCTCATCTTTGCTCAGGCGAGGAAGTCTTTCGTTTTTTTCACAGACTGAAGAGCCGGTTGCTAATGTGGTCTTACAAGTTTACAGGACTATTATGAGATGGACGTGCATAATGTCTGGTGAGTTTCATTTGTTTATATTGTGCCTTAACTGTTAAAGTTGGTGAATTGCCTAAGTTAGTACCGTAGCTGTTTTCAAACAGTGGGCAAAATCTGAAAAAAGATTGTAAACAGTAATGCAATCCTGTGCAAGAGTCCTGCACTACATGCTGCTTTTGTCAGGAATACAATGCCTTTTTGTTGACTGTGTAAGAGAGGACTGTTATGATCATTTCTCAAGCTTGGGTTGCGTTTTTTGCTCGGCATAACAGAAACATTGCAGTACTGTATTTCCATAATAAGCTTTTAGATGTCATTTTGTCAACAAAATGGAAAAAAACAAAAAAAAAAGAAAACTAAACAAAAAAACAGAGGCTTTGCAGATGCATTCAGCTTACGAGGTTTGATGTTATTAAGGTCACAGACAACAACAGAGCAATTCATTATGATCACTGTTACTATTGTAATTGTGCTTTCAATCCACACAATTGTTTCTCACAATCATTTTCTCTCACCAAAGGTTTCATCTTATCTTGACTCTGCCTGACCAGAGGGCTGCATGTGTCACAAAGCTTCAGTATGAGCAGATGCCATGACAACCCCTGTAGAAACTAATATTCAGACCAAAGAAAAACTAATAAATCCAAGATAATGTCACTTTTAATAACATACTTGGAGATTAATATTAAGAGTTTTGCAGAAATGTCACTTTATTTAGATTAATTGAATCTATTATGAATGTAAATGTTTTCAGTTATGCAGGATTTGAAGAAACCCTTAGACATAGAAATCAACAGCAATAGCTTCAGAAGAGGCCACAAGGAGCATCATATGCAGCACAGGATGCCAATAGATACACCTCTCTGTGATGTTAATAAGGGAGAGATTCCTTTTCAGAATTCCTTTTCAATAGAATGTCGCCTATAATAGTAATAATAGTAATTAATAAATACTTGAAATTACAGCGCTTTTTTCAAGCCAGGGTTTTTTTTACCTTCCCAAAGTAAGATCTACACCCTTCATGAGGTCATATCTTGAAAAAGCAAATAGTTTAATAAGTTTATGGTGAGTATTTAAACCAGCTTTCCCAAAGAGAGGAAGGAAGGGATGGATGAATGGATTTTAAAATTAATTCTGGGGAAAAAAATACTATTCCTTCACCCATTAAGTTTGTTTGTTCAATCATGTCATTATTCACTTACATTCATTTGGTATGTCCTAACCTACACCCCCAACTTTCACACCCTAGTCCCAAACCTAACTTCAACCCAAAGAAGAAAATTTTAGGGACCCAGTGAATGTCTCCATTTGGACCTGTAAGTCCCCACAATGGG
>JAUZNJ010060915.1:0-27829 GCA_034780135.1 Jordanella pulchra
TTCCTTCCTCCCTCCCTTCCTTCCTCCCTCCCTCCCTCCCTCCCTCCCTACCTCCCTCCCTCCCTTCCTTCCTTCCTCTCTCCCTCCGTTGTCTCCTCCATTAGGTAACTGCTCTATATTTTACGGATGCCATCATTCCCGCTCGCTTATCAAAGGACAGTTGGAGGAATGATGCCTTGGAGAGAAGCCCTGACATTTGAATGTAGGAAGCGGAGTGATTTACGGCATTATGAAATGGATATTGCAAAACGGCCTATCAGGAGATAGAGATGTATGTGTGCGAGAGCCGCTGAGTGAAAAAAAAAAGGGTCAGTGTGAGTGGAGGGAAATAAAAGGAGACTCCCAGAGAAGACAAGAAGAGTTATCGCTTTACCCTTGTCTTGACTTCCTCCAGGGGCCTTTTGAAGAGCTCAGAAATAAAGCGACTTGTTCTGGCGCATCAGAGAGAGATTTAGATTATGCCAGTGTTTACCCAACTGAGTGCTGCGTGGCTGCTGGCGTCAGCCTGCTGGTTTTTAAGTCTTTATGGACAACCACTGCTTAGAGTTCTGGCTGCTGAAAATATGACACCACTGCTGCATCCTGGTGGCTGTTTGCATTTGAGAACATACCTCTCGAGGTGTTCACTTTCTTTTAGTTTGAATCAAGTTTAATTTAGGGTCAATGCAAGGTCCTGAGTAAGTATTTAAAACTCAGATGTGTGTGTGCGTGTGTCTGTGCCGATCTATGAATGTTTATGAGAGAGAGTATGTGTCCTTGTATTCCTGATAGAGTAGGTGATTCTTTCTCTCTCTCTCTCTGTGAGAGTGTAGAGCTGTGGAAATGGAGCCATCCATCGGATTATGTAGAGACAGCTCTCTGAAAAGGAGGGCCTCTATTTGCATAAGCGGTCATGGAAGGGAAAACCTGTAGAGAGAAAGAATGTGAGAGTGAGAGGAAAGAAAAAAAGAAAGGAGGAGAGAGGAAGAGATAAAGGAAAGGGTGGGGGGGGGTAAATCCTGCTGCTGGGATTGAGCACTGTGGGCAAGGATTTTGGCCAAGGGTCTCCTCAAAGCAAATGGAAAATAACAGGCTGCAAATAAATTGGTGCCACAGTAATAATAGCTCTGTCAAGTACTATGGAGGGAAAACGAGGGTCTGTGTGAGAAATGAGCAGACAGGGGGTCTGCAGGTATGATGAAAGAAAGATGAATGCAGGATGGAAGAAAGACAACTGGAAACCAAAAACAGAGGAGAAGCTAGAAAGGAGACAGTCGGCAGAGCTCGCTGGTTTTGGCTTAATATTTATAACATTAATGGTATATGAGGATGTTTCTAGGCTACAGCCAGAGCTCCTGTCAGTGTGTCTGTGCATGTGTGTCTCTGACCCCACTCTGTTTCCCACTCTTTCCACAGCTTCGTATGACTTCCATAAAATAGAGAGACAACTTTTATTACCACCTTATTCTCTCTGAGCTGCTCTATAATGACGACAGCAGAAGTAACAACGTGTGAATGAACAGCAGAGGTTAAATATTTGAGGACACGTTCCGATAACCTGCTCTCAAAAGGTCTGGTCCACTGACGCAGATTATACGGGATTCTGATTTCCTCCCAATAGATAGAACACCTTTTAAAATAATTTTCTGTGGTGATTGTTTCATTATCAGTATAAAATTATATTGCAGGATTTGTTAACCGTGGTGTGCGGTAAAAACTGTCTGGTAATCAGGTAATTATTTTATCGCAACTAAAAAAGAGAAACTAGATTAAAAACTTTATATTCTATGATATTTATATCCTGCTTTGTAGTCCAGGGCGGAATCATCGGCAGCTTTGTTCATGGGTTATACGTTAATTATAGGTCTTATCTCTGCTCTCTTTGCTCTGATTGCATGTGGCGCTTTTAAGACGAAGCTGCTGCCTAGCCTGAGAGACAAAACTTAGGGAAGTACAGAGAGATTTGGGTTAGCTCCAGCTGCTGTTGTTAGACAGTAAGGGTAGAACGATCGCTGCTTTCACCTAAAGTCCATTAACTCACCAAAAAACACAAAAAAAGTCACTAGATTTTTTTCTTGTCGCTTTTTGAGGGGTCTGAAAAGTTGTCAAATATAGCAACCAAGTTGCTAAGTTGGTACTGTATACTACAGCATATTCTTTAGGTTGTTTTAACGTATTTGTGAAGGTGTGGCGGCTTTTGTTTTACTCTGCAGATGCACGGCAATCAATTGCATTTAGTGTAAACCCTGTACTGCAGTACAAAGACAGCATGATGATGAAGTTCATATTTAAACTGTCTTTACCATCTTGGAGATCAGTGCATGAGGCATTACTGTGACACCAATAGTAATTAATATTATTAATACTAAATAAAAACATTGGATCTCCAAAACATCACAGTGGACATTGGTTGCACGAACCAATCATCTCCCTCCAAATATATTTGATCAGTTAAAACACGGATAGAAATGCAGGATAATAACTTTAACTTTATTTGGTTCAATTCCTCAACCTGTGGATCACTTGGAAATTTCATCATTAGAGTTTGAATCTGGACCAGAGAAATGGGGGGAAGGCTCCTTCCTGGAACGGAACTGGTTTACATTCAGTAATGTATGTTAAGTTTAGTGGACAACCCATGATGATCAACGGCGTTTTCTGAGTGACCAGGGAAACCTATGATTTCAGCAGAATGATTTGCTCTCTTTGCATTAATTTGGATTAGTTCTTGACGTCTTGAACATAAAGTCTGAAGATTGACTGTTACAAGAGTTTTTAATGCCAATGATTTAATTGACATCAGTTGAACTGTTTCCCAGTCTGTGCAGCAGATTTTTTATGGGCCAATTCTTTAGGCTGACACTGCTTTTTCTTCCTCCATTTACATGATAAAAATAAAACAATGATTACAAATGTTACACAAGTCTAAATTTCAACAAGAAGGACACATTATCAAATTTAATAAAACATTAACAATGGAGGCAATGCAGCAATGAACAGGCGGACACCTGTAGCGATGCATGTATCGCACAACGCTAAAAACAAAACAAAATAAAAACTTGATTTCTGTGATATCTGCAAAAAAATATCCCCCGGCTGAGGTATCAGTTTATCTTTAATGAGGTCACATCTGTTTCTCAGTAGAGAGTTTAGGATTAAACACTCGGCATATTTCTGCTGATTCATTTGTTAACTCATGTCTGATTTTTAGATTTTATGGAAAACATAAACCGATTATTTCCGTTTAATCGAGATAAACTGAACGTTCTAATGTGAAAATTTGTTCATATTATGTAGCATCTACTCAACATTATTTCATTCTCTAAGTATATGAAACAGTAATGTTATAAAGAGATGCAACAATTTCAAGTTGTTTTTGTATCTCTTCAAGACACGAAACAATATTGGTAAAGTAAGTAAGTTGCTCAGATATACCCAGATTTTTGTATTTTTTTAGTGTATGTTTAGCCTTCCTGTTTTCGTCTCAAAGTGTTGCTCTCTCTTGCTAACGTGTGAATTAATTGCTGGCATGTCTTGGCTATTATAGGATAGGTTAATATAGCTTCTAATATCTTTTTCTTTTTGTCAAACATAAAATGATGGACTTATGAGTTGTATTATAGTGAAAGACTGAAAGTCAGTCCCCAGATAAAGCCAAGCAGACTGAAAATATCCAGATTCTGGAACCGTATTTTTTCTCTTGTAATGGGTTGAACTGTATGGACTTTAAGCCTCTATAAAAACCCTGAAGGCCAATCACCGTCGGTAACAAGCAAAGACACTAAACACAATTTATGTCCTTAATGGTCGACTATCTGTTTACTGAAGCTTCTTCCAGGCCATTAACTGAGACTTAATGAGGTGCGCCTCAGTGTGTGTGGGGGGGGGGCTTCAGACCTGTATGTCATTCTCCAGTCACTGATGAATACAGTGGAAACATTTGAACACTGCTGGTACTGATATGAACACAAGAAAGAGTCATCAGTGAGCTCATACAGTCTGCCCAATGAGCTGGAAGGAAGCAGCAATATTTTCCAGATCACATATGACCGACATCAGCAAACAGAGATGGGAACAAATCACCTGGCATTTCCTCTAAAACATCTCAAGTGTTCATAGGTAAATAGATCTTAACAACCTTGTTTTTTTGCATACATGGCGTAAGCAAACAAAATGTGGCAAACGACCGACGCACAGAGGGTCAAGTTTAATCTACGGCGGGAGGGGATTGACTGATAAGATTGAGATGTGCTAATTAGTATCCATAGATAAAGTGTGCAGGAAAAGAGGAAAAACAAGCAAACTAAGAGAGAAAAAAACAGGTAAGATCCGGACAGAGCAAAGACTAATTAAATGGATAGCTTTAACCTATTGGTTAGGCAGAGCGGTGGCAGTATGATGCCCATAAAATGTTCAGAAACTCCCCGATTTAGGAGATGCTAGGTGTTTCTGATAAGAGCAGCGATCAAACGTCCAGCTAAAATAATTCAGGAATTTTTAAATTGTCATTAAAGGGAGGAGGGATCTGCAATCTGCAGCTCCAAAGAGGAAAAAGAACCTAATAATGGTTTGAATATAGTATGATAAGCTTTAGTGGGTTTTTAAATGGCTATTTAAACTAGATTTTTAAAACAAAAATGACATTAAAAGAACCAGAATTATGTTTTTAGATCTATTTTTCTTGCCATTAGCTTGGAAACTGTTTTGTTTTGTTTTTTTTTTACATCTTTTTTGACAAAAATTTAAAATTTTTACAATATTAATGGCATATGGTTATTTTGTGGTTTAAATAAATCGTGATTTATTTTATTGCAGTATGTCATCTAGCAAAGGTGACTTTTCTGTTCGACTTTTGGAAATGTTGAGGGTGTTAGATGAGGGGACATTCTTGAGAACCAAAGAGGTTCCCAACGGAAAAAGTTAGGAAGCACTGCTGCAAAGAGAAAGGTTAACTAAAGCTTTGAGGTTCATGCAAATGTCTCACTTGAACTGCACGTGCACTAGGCCAATAATAAAAGACATACAGTACATTGATCTGCTCACTGTTATTGTTAACCAAGTTTGAAGAGATTTCATCAAAGATTAAATGTGTCATGGATTTAAAGGGCCACCACTGATCGCAGCGTCTTTTTACAGATACTAAGGTTCAAATGTTAATATTTTTCAGCCTCCCACTACAGAAGCAATTAATTAACAAGGTCATTAAGTTAGTGGAGATGCTCTACGCTCCAGTGCGGGAAATGTCTTACACTCCATGTTTAATAAGTTGCAGAGTTTGCCACACTGTTAATGACATCCCAATGATGACAACCAGCTCCCCGGAGAGGCTGGGGTGTCGATCTGAGCTGCCGTGTGTGTTTGAAGTTGCTAAACGAAGCCTGACATCTGGTAATCCGATAGCAAAGGTGCTTCAGTGTTACAATATCCCTTAAAAAGGTTGCAAAGGAAGCGTTTCTGTCTCATCAGCCTTTCCTCAGCCAAACATGTTGGAGAAAAAGGGGAAAATAAATGTGTTTGTTTTTGTTTTGCCACCCATGCAGCCTATCAACGAGCCCCCTTGAATCCTGCAGACCACCGAGGCGGAGAAGAACCACCTGTCCATCCGCAAAAGCAGCAGCACACATGCCCACTTCCTCCACCCAACATTACCATATCCATATTTACCCACGGTCAGTGCATCTCACCACAGGCGGCTTAATGGGACAGATAGCACAGAGACACAAACCCCAGCCTTGTCGGAGTCCGAAAACAGCCTATTTCTCAACTGGCTGAGTGCTGCATTCATGAATGCCATTTTACTTCTCAATAAGTCAACATAGATGGCGCTCATGTGGCAGCTGGCTGAGGAAATGCTCCCGTAGCAAACAATTTCTGTGCCTGGTGAAACAAGCCAATTAGTCCACTGTGGCAGCAGGTAGCAAGCAAACTTCATTTGTTACCATCCCTAATAACAGTCCCAGGGTAAATTAGCAAAATGTTCGACTAGTGTGATGGACAGCAGAAGGCTTTGTGAGGATAAAAATCCCAATCAATACGATTTCTGAATAACTTCACATGAGCAGAGTTAAAGGATCTCACTGAAAAAGTTAATGTGTTTGAATTTGCCAGTAATGAGCACTCGAGGATATGTGGCAACAGAAAGCGCCGCGGCGAGCATGTTTATAGGTCTACGAGTGTAATCAATCCAGAGATAATATTCCGCTAACTAATAAAGCAGCAGGCGATGAATGTAATATCAATATCTTTAGCTGTTCTGTTCCAGTGAGTACTCTAACCGGCTGATTCTCAGATAATGTGATGTGAAGAAATAACCCAGGAGGATGGGTTTCGAGACGGCTGGAAAACAGTTCCTTTTAGGCCTAGATTAACCCTTCTGCTTGGCTTGGTCTAAATAATTGGTCTGCTGTGGTTTGTTGAAAGAGGATAAAATAGAGGAGGTCAACAGCTTAGGGAGAGAGGTGAGGCTGGAGCGCGAGGAGAGACGAGGTGGTCAACAAATCCAGGTTTTAATTATAGGCACTTTGAGAGTTTAAACAGTCTGCTAAGACTGTCCTTTTTCATGTTTTCTTGTCATTTTCAACACCCTTGAAATATTTATCATATTTTATAGCTGAAAATTAGGAAATAAAAATATATCATAATCAGACTTTAAAAAGACTTTATGTAAGATTGTACTGAAAAATATCTTTAAAATTGCCTTTTTATCTAACCCTTTATGACTAATGCATAGTTTGGTAAGCAGACTGACACCTCAGTAGTTCAGAGCCGATGCATCCACAAGCCTGTAGCCTATTTTCCTGAATTTACTTTGGGTCGGAAGTTTCTGCGCTGATTGGCGGATGTAACGTGAAGCGCGTCCATGTTAAATGTCATACCTTGCAAACAATTAAAACATTATATTCAAGATGCATTTTGTTGATACAAGTGATCAACTCAAACACTAACAGCAACTCCAGGTGACGTGAAAAAAGTTTAAAAAATAACCTTGCCAAGTACGAGAAGAGTGTTGCAGTTCTGTGCAAAGAATGATGATTGTTAACAAAATGGAAAATGAACGGTTTTCTCTATTCTAAAAAATAAACCAAACAAAACAATGAATGGATATTTCGACACTCGTTAGCTGTGTTTCAATTAAAATATTGTCTTTAAGCAAACAACCTGCCTAATGGACACCGAAGGCCCATGTCACGGTGGCAACAGATAATCCAAGCAAGGTCGGCTGCGGGTCCAGAGGGTCAACTGCAGTGGATGTTTGTATCCAAGAAGTTTCTCTAACAAGAAGGAGAATAACTTTATGTTAAATTTGTTTACCAATTATAGTTAGCTGCAGTAACTAGTGATTTTTCCCCCATTAATTGACTTAAATAAACCACAGATTGTATATCGGTAGTTTCTTTTCCTGCATCAGAAGGATTTTGTGTAGAAAGTTAAGACTCTCAGCTGCTTCTATTCACTGTCTCTTTGTCTAAACAACTGCTGCAGTGAATTAAAGGTAGAGAGGATTTTGCACAGAGCGTTTTTAAATCCCATCTCTAAGCAGTTGCTCTCGGGCAACATTTCTCCTGATCTCCTTCTCTTAACTGGAAAAAATCCAAATAAAAGTCTTCACCCTACAAATATTCACTATGGCAGAGTTCAGGGTTCTCTACCTACAATCATAACTTACTGGCAACTTCGTCTGCCTTGTGCTCACTTTAAAACTTCAAAAAGTCTTTTTTTTTCAAATTTTGAACATGAGCTCCAAGCCTAAACTACACTGAAAAAGATTTTTTTAAGTGCAATATGCCAGAGCCAAGAGATGTCAGGGGAAGAATTTTCCCTGATATCATGAACTACTCTGAGATTTAGCATCAAATCAACCTCAAATATACAATCAGTGGGATCACGGAGGGCAGTGGAAATCCATCCAACTTGACAACATTAATGGTTTGCATTAATGTTCAAGTATATGCTGATGATACTGTAGTGAACCTTATATAATGCAGTAATATCTCCCAGCTGGCTGAGAGGTTTACTGACTCTGGTTAATATCGTCCTAGTCTGTAGTCTAATACATCAAAGATGGTGGCAAAGTCTAAAAACAAATCTAACAGCAACCCCAGCGCTAAAAACAAATCTAACAGCAACCCCAGCGCTGATCCAGATGGTTTTGTTTCAGGTAAAAAGCTCGTGGATCTGGTCTATAATCGGATCAAATTTAATAAATTTAACTTCCAACATATTCAACATCTGATGTAATTACAAGCAGTAAACATGTAGACACATTCATTCATTTTGTCTCACAACAACCAATATTTATCCATTTGGTCTTAAGCTAAATGTCCCAACTCTAAAACATTTGCACTAACTCAATAAAAAACATGAAAATTCTGGATAGATTAGCTCTTATCTGCAAAGTTATATGTAGTTTATTATCTCCAGCAGTTTGTTAATTTCTGAAAATCTAACTACAGCAGAAGCACATTATATTATTCCTTGATAGACGTGCATTTGACAAAGCAGCTTTTTTCTGCTCCTGAATAAATTCTCACCTCATTGATCATCAAAAGTTTAAACATAATCCATGTAAGATACAACAAGAAAAATGTGTCATTGATAACTAGAGCTGTAAACACTGACAACCTGCTCCTACTGTCCTATTTGTTTTATTAGGTTTAGAAATTCTAACCATATAGCACTTTTTACTAAATGTGTTGTTATTTTTATATTGTTGATAATATTTTTTTTTCTTCTTGTTTTTTTCTTTAGGAAACTTTTTTACCATCTTTTTAGGTACCGTAGGTGACTTCTGGTTAACCCTAACATGTTGACAGCAACATTGTTAATATGAATTGTTCCAGCACTAATTAAAAAAAATCTATTGGATCTAACTAGTCTCTTTTCACAGTAATAATATACCAGAGCCCATATTTTGATCAACTGAACATGTTGTGCTGGTCTAATTATACTCTTTTCATTTTCAGTTGGGGATTTCTCCCTGTAGATTCAAATAAGTAAATTCAAAGTTTCAAAGCCTTGGAGTAAATAGAGACCATTTACTTTTACAAATTTAATCTCTATGCTTTGACATTTCTGCTAGAGATGCACGGATCTGATAGCGATCTCTGTATCTGTCCCGATATTGAAGAAAGTTCTAAATAGAGTATCAGTGAAAGAGGGCCCGACCCGCAGAGGCAGATCTATTCAGTCTGTTTCTATATGATACTTAAGTTAGGTTAGAAAGGTCTTAACCTGCAGGAAAGTTTACTCTTTATGGACGTCTTTGATTTAGTAAATTTTAACTCTTTAAGTTGGGATTAATTTTCTTATGTTGTTAACAAGATTCACTCCGTTAACTGCTTCCTTAACTGACCTTAGACTAATCTCAAATTGCTTTTTGGAATATACATGCATGCATTCATGTATCACAGTTGCTTGCAAAGAAGAGTTTATTATAGCCTTTTACAAGAAAAAAAATTGCCAATGATGACGCTAACTTTAAAACAAACAAAGCGCTGGTATTTGAAAAATATCAGAAAGAGATATCAGAAAGAGCAGAAATTCATATTTAAGTATTGAAATAAGTTAAGAAAAAAATGGGTCAGTGCATACCTAATCTCATTTGTTTCATAAAGCTTTTTATTGTTATTAGTGAGGTTTAAAATATAATTTATTTGTATAAGATTGAAAGTGTGCTGATAAACAGTTTTAGAAAGTTAATTTGATCAAAAAAGGAAGTAAAACTTTGCAAATGCAAAAACTAGACTTAGACTTAGACTTAGACAGTACTTTATTGATCCCTTGGGAAACTCCCTCAGGAAATTAAAATTACCAGCAGCTTAAAGGGCAAACAGTATCAACTAGATGCTCAAATAATAGACAAATGTATGTGGCACAATCTTCCTAGTGTATCTGTCTGGTGTCAAAGATCAGAGGGTGTTAGTCAAACAGAAACATCTCTTTGCAGACATAAGAAGAAAGAGATTTTACATGTGGAGGAAATTTTACAGAGATTGAACTGCACTTGGATTTATGAGATCTAACTTTTTAGAAGAAAGACAAAAAATGTCAAAATTTGCACTAAAAATACTCAGTAATGGCTGAAGGCATCCCATCCAATGCAATAATCCTACATTCAAGGCTCTGTGATATTTAAAATTCATCAAGGATTCTCTTTGCTCCTCTTCCTCCAGTCTGTACATTCTAAATTATTGCATCTCATCCCTAAACAGTCTTAATATTTTCTTCTCTTTTCTTCTGCCTAAACATGAGGGCCGTTTGTGTTTTTTTACTGTGAAAGAAAGAAGCAGAAGGAAGGGAGAGAGATACGATCTGGAACGGGAAGAGGAAAAGGAAGGGTTGAAAGCAGTGTGTTGCAGTTAACATAAGGAGACAAGGAGGAAGGAGCGTGTTTCTATTGCTCTGTGTGTGTGTGTGAGAGAGAGAGAAAGTATGAACTGTGCCTGCAGTTATTCACACGTGAGAAGGAACCGGAGTGAAAGTGAGCCAGCATGAAGGGCAAAGATTGTGTTTATGTTGTGCATGTGTGCAAATGTGAGCGCTCACTCGTGCATGTCAGGAAACCGCGGTGTCCCTGGCTCTCCAGTGTTTACAGACAGGAAATGTTTGTCCAGGCAAAAGGGAAGAAATCTCACCTCCCCGCAAGGCAAACACTGCTGGATACGCACAAAGACAAACACACAAACATACAGAGCGCTCGTGACGGTGTGAAAAGAGGAATCCGGCGGGAGTTGCAGCCTTTGTGACTGAGACGGGGTATTTGGTATTTGGGGAAGTGGGAGTGACAGGGCTGGGCACCAACTGTTCTTCACTTCCCTCTGCTCTATGTGGCTGCACATGCAAGCTCCAGCAGATGCAAAATAAAAGAGAATGGATGTGTACAGTGACCTCCTGTGAACCTGTGAGCGTGAGCACCAGTCTGCCAGCTCCATTTCACACAATCCAACCATATCTGCATCTTTGACTGGCTGGGTACCACTGATGACAGCCAGGCTGTCTTCAGATATGAGGAAAATAGGCTGATGTCAGCAGTCAGATGATATTCAGGCTAATAAACTGATGCAGAGCTTTGAAACACCAGCAATCAACCATTGAATCTAATGTAAATAGAGGCGTAATGAAGGAAAATTCCCACATTCCCAGAATGACCTGATGTTATTGTTCCATTTACTTCTTCGCTCCAGGTTTTAGAAGGGAGGTTCTGTGAAAAGGTTAACTGCAGTTATCTAAGCTGAAATAACAAACCCTTTGTTCTTCATTTAGTGTGAATTCAAATGTGCTGGTCCTACAGGTGGAAGCGAACAGCTGGTCTGAGGGCAAAACAAAAGCAAACCTCTGATAGAAACTCTGATATAAAAAAACAAACAAACACCACAGCGGTTTATGATTAATGGATTTCTGTCGTGGGGTCACACATTAGATGGTTATTTCTAGAAAAGAAGGTTGGAGGTGGTGGTTCACCGATAACCATCCTGTGGAAAATACACTGAGACTCAGAGACAGACGGATAGATTGATTTTAGCAGCAATGCCTTGAGATCACGCAAGGCGCCTCTGGATTCTTTGATCTTTTTAAAAAAATCAAAATTTTTTCTGTGCAACATAAATATTTTGTCATTTTTATCACACAAATAGAGGAAGAAAAATAATATTTGCCAAAAAGAATCAACCCCAAAAATTTGGCAGCAGATATCAGGGAGCAGTTAGACATGTGTCAAAATAATCAGTACAGGCCTCAAAAAAACCCTGTATAGGTTGATCTCTAGTGAAAATGTGGGTATGGCCTGACGCATGGCGCAGGAGCAGACCTCATGACCAGCATCACCCCAGGTTGGAGTCCTGAAGCTACAGAGCTGAATCTTCAGGAATCAGGATCAAGCAGAGACAAGATATTCGAATAAATCTGGATGTGTTAAAGTTACACTTAATAAAATGAGAGCAGCAGGTGGATGCAAACATAATTAGTTTTCTCTTATCAAGGAGCAACTTCACCTGGTTTAATGTTTTTGCAAGTCAGTTCTAAAGCTTTTCACAGCTCATATAAAAGGAGCTGTTGCGTGACCATCAGTCACGATGGGAGTATATGTGAAATGTATTTTAGGGCCAAACTTGTGTTCCTAAACAATGTGCTCCTCTGACTGTCCTGCCTCATTTCCTTGTGATCTCTGCTGAATTTCCATGTGTCTGAGCGCTGATGTGTGTGTGGGTTTGTAAATTAAGGACAGCGCTGGAGGCAACATGGTGCTGTGTGTGTGCCGCTCTGTTTACAGACACACACATCTTTCAAAACAGGAATGATGGGAACAGGATGAGATGAAAGTCTTCTTTCAGCAGCCTGCTCACAAGCACACATCGCCGTACTAAAACAGGCACACCTCCAGGACTTTCTCACGTTTTTTATATATATTTAAATTGTTTTACAAGAATTTGATGTGACCAACACAAAATCCAGGGCATCCAGCCAACATCTCAAGTCATCTAATTAGTAAATCTAATTAGTAAATCTAGTCTCCTTATGTGCATTTTATGGCAGGTAAGTCTGAAGAAGTCCCATTTTCTCTTTGCCAAATTCTATGCAAACCCAGAAAACTTCCAGAAGAAGGTGCCGTGGTCAGATGAGAACAAAACTGAACCTTTTTGTCTGTCAACTACTATATTCAGACCTCCTCCAATGGAAAGGTTTTAGTTTTACCTGGTGTAATTCATTAGAAAAAATCGAATTAATCTATTAATCAAAATCAAAATTGGCAGGTTTATCGCTTAGATTCGTTAGTTGCAGTTTTATCATTTTATACCAAACAACAACATAAGTTACCATCACTATGCAGACGACACTCACGTGTACGTCACATGTTGCCAGGTGACTATGAACTCATTCCAGCTATGGATCAATTCAAAACTCAATTGAATTCAAAAATACTTTATTAATCCCAAAGGGAAATGAAATGTTGCAGTAACTCAAAGGGGATCCACAAAAAGAGGAACTAAATTTCTTGTAAAAAAGAATATTGGAGTCAAGCCAACAGCGCTTCTCCAATGTGCAACAACCTTAAGCAGCACAGTTCTAGAAATACAGAAATACAAAACTTCTAATAACAGTAATAGTTTTTGAACCAAAAGAAAGATGTTCAATACAGCTAGAAACAACCAAGCAGGCTTAAAATCAAAGTGTTTGAAATTCCTATATTAGAGCAAATTCATTAAAGATCTGTTTATGTTCAGAAACCCTGTCTGAACTCAAGCCGTTTCAAAGGGAAACTGTTTCAGTCCATTGGTGTGTAAACCACAGAAGATGGTTTTAGAAGTACTGGCTTATTTTACTTAATCAAAATGATAGTGGGAGAAGGGTGTAAATGTACTGCAAAACATATACAGTAAGTGCTGCAAATCCAAAGAATACCACAAACACAAAAACATGACCAACACACAAACACACATGTAGAAGAGGAATTCTGCACTCCCTTAGCGTACAGAACAGAGTAACTGTCCTGCAACTACAAAACCCACTGCAGACACCAAAACACAAAAACATGTGCGAAAAGAGCATTGTGTTTAAACTTTGCTGCTTCCAATCATCTCTGATAGCAGCTTATCTGTTGTTTTCTCTGTGTTTTGTGTCAGATTAAGTTTTGAGTCACATGTTCAGGTGTTTGTGGTGCGTTTCATCCTTCAGCCCTCCTTGCGACCCTCCTCTATATTAACCTCTATATAAAATACAGCAAACTTTTAGATTGAGGTGTGAAAAAATGAGGAATGGATTGTGAATAGTTTTGGAAAGGCACTTTACTGACACACCCACACACAAAGAGAAAGTAAATCTTAAACAGCCGCAATGTCATTCAAGAAGCAACTTGCTCTGGAGTCTGTAGAGCATAAAAAACAGCTGAAACACAAAAACAGATCATAAACAGGTAAACTTACTGGCTGGAGAGGGGGTGCTGTATCCACTGATGGGGAGTCCTGAAAGCGCTGGAGGCGACATGCTCCCCAACATGTGGGGGAAGAAGTAGGAGTAGGCAGGCATGGGGAAGCCGTTCAGGTGTCCGCCTGGCATCGGGTTGCCCTTCCCCGCCATGATGGCTCGCTCACAAACAGCTCAGGGATGAAGTCAACAAAATGTGACTGAGCAGAAGAGTCAGTGCAGCTCCCAGGATGATTTAATCCCCCATAAAGAAGCTCAGTCTGCAGGTATCCCAAAAGACGGTCAGGTAAAAATGTATAAATTAATCCTCTTCAGGTTAAGAAAGTTAAAAAAACAAAAACAAACAAAAAAAAAACAAACAGAAAAAAAGTCTCCTGTAGATGTCACCAGAACAAAGCTCCTGTTTATTTAGTCAGAATGTGTGTGTGTGTCTTCAGGGCTGACTTACTGTGGACAAAAACATGAAAAAAGACACACAGCAGAAATATGAAAGGGCTTTTTATGCCTCCTTTCTCACGTATTGTTCAACCAGCTCAAAGGCCTTGTTTGCAGGAGGCGTTGGAGGGCCGGGGAAGTAGCATGGCTATTCTTTATCTTTAAGACGAAGGTAGAGAAAAGAGGCAAGTCGAGTCACGAAGACGAGGCTTTGATGGCAGCGAACAGGAGTAGTGATAATGGTGATAGGGGCCTGCTAGTGGCTGGGATGCTTTCACAAGCGTGCAGATTCCCTCTTCCACTTTAGAGCTCGCCGAGGGAATACACAGATCACATGATGCCACAAAGAGTTGCTCTTCTTTATCCAGCCTCCTCTTTGTGGTTTCAGAGCTTCTCCCTGGAAAGAATAAAAACAACAGAGATCATTTAGTGCTTCAGTGACAAGCTAAAGAGACCTCATCCCTTTGTAGTAAAGCGCTTGAGCAAAACTGTTCCTTCCTTTTGACACTAATTAATAGTAGAGTCTCAGCTGAGATGTTAGAGAAACACCCCATCCTCCTTAATTATCTAATGGCGTGTTAAAGTTGGAGGTGTGCGACGTCTCCTAGCAGCTCTGTGTCCTTGTACACACGCTCATTAATGGTGACGGGCTGCGAACGCTGTGCAAGCCGAGCCAAGACAGCGACGAAGACAGCAACACCGAGGAAAACTTTGGTAATTACACCAGTTGCAGAAGGCGAGACTCAAGGCGCCGTTCTAGAACCTCTAGAGATCCCCGCTGTGAAGTTTGGCTCGTGAATGAAACAGATCTGTGATCGCAGTAGAAAGTGGGACATGGGGGCACTGACAGCTACCCAACCAAGAAAATAATCACCATAACACAGGATGTTAGCACTGATACTCTTCCAAGAGTGTTAGACAGGCTTCTATTTTCAAACCCCTTGTTCAAACACTCATTAATTCTCTTTTTCTTTTACTGTTCTGACATCTTTATGAGCAAAGCACAGAAACACCCTCGGCATTGGTCCATCAGAAAAGAGGAAATTAGATTTTGTTATAAATATCAGGTCCACCTCAAATAAGGATGCAGCTGAATTCCCAGAAGTCTGAGCGGGCTCATTTTATAGGCTTTGCATTCCATTTGCCTCTTTATTAATCTGCTCGCTGTCAAAGTTCCATCGGGTCACTTTCCCACATCCACCTGCTGTGTGCTTTGTTTAGTAAATGTGCTGAAAGAAGGAAATGCATTCATGTGAGAGCTTTAACGGTCTATTTTACAGCCAAAGAGAGTCAGGCATGGTTTTAGCTCTTCCTGCAGGCTTTACATCCTATGAATAACCTTTAAGGTTTTATATCCGACTCCGTGACTTCAAAACACACTGAGGCCGCATCGAATCTAGCTCAGTTTTCTTGTTGAAATATTGACGTCCTTTATGTACCTTTTCTGCATTTTAGCCACTAAATTTAATATATACCAGAGTAACAGAAAAATAAAAGCCTGCAGAACTTCAGAACGAAGAAGAAAAAATGTGGAAACAATATTATTCTCTTATACTGATCATAATCAGAGTTGAACATTAATCTAAATACAATGAAAGGTTAAAATGTAATTTATTTTGAAAAACCAATACCACCGGCTCCTGTCTTTTTTGCTGTGAAGCTAGCTAAACATATGAAGCTAACCGGTGGCTACAAAGCTCTGAGCTGCCGTTGGCAGTGAAGGAAAACTGGAGGCGATAGTCCAGAGTTGCTAATTCAGCAACTTTTCAGATTGCTCAAGCAACTTTTTATCCACACCCCCTTAAAAAACTAGAGATAAATAAAGTAACTTTTCTTTGTGTTTCCTGGGAGATTAGCTTCAAACGACATGAAAGCAGCAATCGCTCTATTGTTTTTGTCTCATCTCCCTGTTCCCTCAGCGCTGTCTCACAGGCCGCTGCCTCGTCCTGAAAGCCCCGCATGCAGAGCAAGCAAAGAGGAGACCTGCTCATTTTCCCACAGCTAATGTTTAACACATGAGCAAAGCTGCTGATGATTCTGCCCTGGACTACAAAGCAGGAAATGAATATAATGTCATTGCTGTCATTTATTTATGATATAGTATTATTATTTTTATTATTATCAAAAAATGTGTTCTAATTTTTTGTATTTTAAGTATTATAAGATAATTAGATATCATGCACTTAAAATCAAATATTAAAGTTGTTTTTTTCTTATATTCTAAAATGAAATTGACCTACTTATACTTCAGTTTTTGCAGTGTTGTTCTTTTCCTTATAAAGTAACACGAACAATAAGCTGACACAATCTGGTTAATTAGTAAGGCCGTCTGCTCTGGTAGTTAGAATGCAGTAAGCTGCTGAACTGATATTATGCTTGTATGTCTGAGAAAGATAAAGATGAGATGAGTGACACTCCTTTAGCTTCAACATCTTTACTGTTTATTTTTTCTATCACATCCAAGTTAAGTTTGAGAATCACTGCGCTGGAAGTAGACTCTGACTGATTTTACTGCTTAGTTTGGATGTATTGGGATTTCCAGAGCCAATTTCTAAAATAATTACAATCTGCATAGTTCTTTGCCGGTAAAACAAAACCATAAATATTCAACATGTTGATGGGTAAATATAGACCGATTCTCCTCTCTAATCTCAGTAGGAGGCTCTTCTCTGCATGTATTTGTTTACTTAGACACAAATTCTTACCAAAAAAAAAGAATACAAAAGCAGTAGTTAAATGTTGAAAAAGTTTCTGCATGTAAAATAATGAAAAACAAAAGAGCTCAAGAAAAGCATCTAAGTTTTCTACTTGCTCACATTCTAGATCTATTTGACAAAACTAATATAGAGCTGATGGATGAACCTCTGTTATAAAAATGATCAAAGCTGAAGCAAAGTGGTCTCAGATTAACACAAAACATAACGGAGCAGAAAAGTAAAGGAACCCTTTGGTCTGGAGCCACTTCAATGTTGAATTTCTTGTTAAAGATTAAATCCAATTCTTAGCGTCTGCCTGCTTTATTTCTACAGCTCACACAGTGATGGGTGGATGACGTCTCCAGTGGGACCACATGCGATCCCTTACAGCGAGCGGGAAAATAAAAACAAACAATCTGGGTCATCTGGACCTAACTCTGTTTGGCATGTAACAGGCAGAGGGAATGAAAGGTCAGAGGTTATGGGGCATGAGAGCCTGTGATGGGTTAAGACAGGAAATACTGAATTAATAATCAAAATGGTGGCAGCGAATGTTGAACCGAGGTCAGGGCAGGCGGGGGTACAGCACACCAAACACAGCCAGAGGGGACGGAGAATGACATACATGTGAACACAGATCAGTGGAGGGACACAAGAAGAAAGTTTAGGCTGAGCGGAGAAAATAGAACCAACATTTGGTTTTTATAAAGACCTAAAAATCTTCCTCTTCATGTTAACGTTGTTGGACATTTAACTTTGATGCTGAATTTTTCCTCATGCTTAGAATATTAAACCTGCTGTTGAACAATAACACTGAAAATATAACAAGTCTGACCAACAATATATCGTGAAAAGTATTCGCTCATTTATCCAAAAAAAAAGAAATCAGCTATTGCTGTTTCCAGCAATTCCATAAAAAAAGGAATATATTCAAAAAATGTAAAAAAAAAAGTAAAACTTTGTTTTTTAATTAGTTATTTTTCTTATGGACTTTATATTTTCAGATGAATCTCTTCAAGTTGTATTTCACTGCTCACATTCTCCAAACTTCAGGCCCAATGCAAACACTCATGATGCACATATTGACCAATAAAAATGTTCCTAACATCCATGCAGACCAATAGAAAGGAGTCTTCACTCAGAGGATAGCCGGCCGCCCGAAGTGAAGAGAATATGATCTGTAAGATGCAATTTGAAAAGATTGCCATCATTTATATATCTGAAAAATATTACATATAAAATGTGTAATTTAACTTAAAAAAACTTTGAAAAAATAAAACATGAAAAAAAGTACCATTTGTTTTTTGGGATAAATTTCTATTTACACATTATGTTTGAGTTTCATTCACAAAACATGTTTATTTTAATGTACACATTTTCCTTTTCATTTTAATTTACAAAACCAGTTTTTTTTTTCAAATTTCCATTTACAAAACATAGATCTATTTATCTATTTATTTATTTTTACAAAATTTCCATTTAATTCAATTCAATTGAGTTTATTTCTATTGCACCAATTCACAGCATATCTCATTTCAAGGTTCTTTACTGTCAGATTACAAAACATTGTCTTTGAGCTTCAGGTACTCTGACAGGAAGTCACTTGATTTCTTTACTCCTAAATACTCGAGCAACGAATGTCAGCGAGTGATCGGTAAGGACAGCAACTCCGCCCCCTCGGCTTTAGGCTTTTTCTAAAGAAGCTGGAGTGTTGAATACTGACGTACAAAGAGCACACAGGTCACCAAACACTACAGACGTCCGAACTTCATTTAGCCCTCAGGTCAAGAATCGTGTGTAAAGAGCATCATGAAGGCGGTAACCATGGCAACCACTGGCAACTAACAGCAGAACAGTACAGGTTTGGATAGAGTGTGCCTATGGTAAGGTTTGGTGGAGGGACGATTATGTTGTTGGTTGGCACCAGAGCACAAAGCAAGTTCACAGACACGGAGGAGAGAGTTTGGTGAATATGAGCTTTACTGGCCTGAACAGAGACCTGACCTTCAACTTTGGAACGAATTAGAGTGAAAACTCGTCCAACATCAGCCAGTGATCTCATAGATCTGCTCCTGGAGGAACAAACTAAATGATGGCAATCTCAAAAATGTACATAAAATGCTCCTCAACCTTCAGGACAGCTTTCACAGATGAATTGAAGCTGTTACAGCAGCAAAGGGAACAACATCCTATAAACCTTATGGATTAAGGTGGGACACCACCATGTTTATAAAGAAGTAAAGGCAGACGATTTGTATTTACACCTGACACGTCTAATAAAATCAACTCTGTCATTTACTGAATCGGTGACTAGAAAAATGTACTCAAATGATTCTCATGAAGCAGTCATGGGAAAACTCACATGATAAAACACATGATAGTTCTTAATAACAATAAGAAAAAATGTCTTTAAATCAGAGTATTTGCCCTCAATTTTGAGAAGTAAATAAAATGATCCATCAATTAAATGAGTATTTCTGCATTTAAAATAAAAATAATTAGATATCATGTACCTGAAATAAAATGACACACTTTCTTTTTTTTAACTTTAAATGTTCCACTCATCCAAAACCATGCATTATTTTTATTACATAGAAAACACTAATATCACCAAACATGAACATGTATGACATTAAAGATAATGTCTGCGAGATAGTGCACTTAGTTACAATATTCTGCACCTAAATTTCAGCATTTAGGCTTTAGAAAAAACAAGAAATCTACATGTGGAAGTTAAACTCCAGCTGATGAAACCGGCTCACAGTGGATCATCATTGTCACCCTCCGGATGCAAACCCATATGGCCATGAGGGAACAGAACTAAAATATTTATGATTGCCTTATTATGGGTTGATAAATACGTCAGAAGTGAGAAAAAATACGGCAGAGAAAAAACTGTGTGAGCACAAACATACACAATCTACGCAGTATGAAATAAACATACTTCTATCAACAAGTGGCTGAGAGTGCGGGTGGGGTGGGTAGTCACGCATGCCTTGTTTGCGTGTGCACACTAATGCGTGCCAATTTTCTGCTCTCAATCACACAAGCGTATCATTCTCTGTACCCCAAGGAGAGGTCTTCCAGTTCGCAGCATTTACAGAACATTACCAGCATATGATGGGCAGCTTTGCATGAAGGCTCGACCACGTGTTTCCAGAGGTAGAAGGTAGATTAAGGTTTATCAAGTGGAACAAGCACAAGAAGACGTCGGGGTAACTTATGAATGAGTAACTGCATGGATTACATGCTTTAAAATATAAAACGTAAATACACAAAAGAAGTAAGCCATGAGATCTGGATCATCCCAAGTTTAAGAGGGTCCGAATAAGGACCGTTTCCTCAAACAACCTGTTTCATTTGTTTAGTGAATGAGCTGTGACTTGTTTGGTTCTCCCTCAACAAAACTTAAACTGAACGTTTGAGGTACGTCAGCTAGAAGCTCTTCTGGCAACTACAGTTTTTATGAGATGAGAAAAAAAAAAACAGTCACCATGATTCCTTTTGAAAAGAACAAGAATTCATTTTGCAAAATTCCCCCCACCCCACCCCCCATGTCACCATGAAGTTGACAGTTGACCTTTTTCACATGAAATGTCACCACTTCATCACTTGATCTGCACAGGCATCTGTGAGCGATTTTGTCATGAATCATAAATTCATCCTTCAGTTAAAGCCAATTTCTTTCAAAGTTACAGAGAGCTCTAGTCTGTTTGAATTTGAAGCGATCCCTCTGAGGAGATCCTCTCAAGGCCAGGCTTCAAACTTTCCTCTTTGATAAAGCTGATAGTTAGAGTGGCTCAGGTTATCCTGAACTATCTCTATAGTTCTGCTGCTATAGGACTAGACTGCTGGAGGACATAGGGACCACTTTTCATTATTCTGCTTTATTCTATCCCCATTCTGCAGTATTTATTAGTTCAACCTCTAAACACATGTGATCTCTTTCATCATTTATGGTATGAAAACTGGCTCATAGCTCATCTGCTTATATGTTTCTTCCTAGACACAACCACCTATGGAGCTAGTTTCCTGTTTTCCTGTTCCTTTTATTAACATAGAAAGTATTTATAGGCCAGTGCATCTATTTTCCTTTTCATGTCTTCTGCTGGATGTTTCCTTCGTGTTAAAAGTGAGCTTTTCCTCTCTACTGTCACTGCATGCCTGCTCGGTATGAGGCATTGCTGTAGAGTCAACGACATAATGCAAAGAACATCTATTCCAACAGGACTGAATCCTGCAAAGTCAATGAGTGGAAGAAATCTGCTGGTTTTCCTAAGACAGAAAAGTTTGAACCAATCTGTATATATGACTTGATTGAACTGTCTCTGTAAAGTGCCCTGAGATGACATGTGTGGAGGACTGGTGATGTTGTAATAAACTGAACTGAATTAAAATAGGTGGAGTCACTATGAGGACACAGTAGATGCTAAAGATTTAGGATATTTTTGAACTCTCCTCAATCAGAGGAACTGTAGCATCTTAAAGCAAACAGCAATTTATTGATCTATCCAAAGCAGTGCCTTTACGATTGTTTCGGTATTGTATTGTAAACATCTTTATGTCTAACAAGTGATTTCTCCGGAAGTGATGAGAAAAGAAGTGTCCCAGAAACCCTTTAGTTAAATATGTTAAACTAACATAAAGGTTTTGCTTTTATTCGTTTCAAATGTCTCAAGTGGAGCTCAAAAAGAACAACATCTGTTCTGCTATGTTCATCCTTTTAAAGTCATCTAAAAACTCGAGATTTTCAGCTTATAAACTAGCTTTTGTCTCTGAGTGCATCTTTTCCAAGAGGTTGTGGGTTTTTTGCCTGCCTTCCCGATTAAGAAAACATTTTGAGTTGAACAGAACAGCCTGGGATGACGAGTGCTTCAAATCTAAAATATCCATACAGGACATCTGCTTTGTTGTAAACGTTCTGAAGGCTGTTTACTGCCTTAGTTTCATTTAAAGGTTTTCAATCATAGTTTAAGGATGAAAAAAATAGTGAAAATATAACGAGAACATATATCAATTGCTACAGATAGATGAACAGATGAAATAGATCATTAAACATCCAAGAGGGAGAACTAAAGCACTTTCTGCCTCAAAGAAAACGGCATGCGGACCAATAGGTAATGAAATGGTCACATGGTCTTATGTTGCACTTAATTTGTCCTCAGATGTAGTGGATCCTTACATAGAACGGAGTTACTGTCGTTGTCATGGTTGCAACCATAGCCGCTGTGGCTTTACACAAACAATACCTGAAACACTTACTCCTCTGAATTCCCAGATCCAAAGTGAATTTAAGGCACAATTATTCCTGAACGTGAGGCTGTAGGGTTGATGGTACCAAGCGGCACCGTTTTAACCAATAGGATCCATGTGTCCATGTTGCAGCCTTTAGAGAAGCAGTTTGCAAACAATTCAGCTTATGACCCAAAATGAACAACTCCTTAAAATACATGTTCACACAAACATTTTACTCTATATTTGATCATACATGTAAAGTGAAGTCATTATTTTTGAAGGAAATGTATTTTTTAATTGACTTTTAATGATTGAAATGTATTTTAATGGGATACTTCATTATTCTGCAGTTATTTCTTAATAATTCCATAGTATATTTCAATCCCATTTTAGATAAATAAATACATTTTACAGCGACTTACAGGGTTTTCCCTCCATGGTTAACACCAAATTCAAAAACTTTCCAGAAGGACCCATCTTCTAAAACTCACAGACCATGTGTGGCAGCATTTACCGCCGCCTACCACCGTGAACATCATCTGTAGCGACATTTAAGGGCAGGTATTTTTAAAGTTTTTTGTTTTTGTTTAATATCCAGGCTATTAACTTCTTTTTTCAACTTCAAAAACATTTCTAGAATTTCAATGAAGGGAACTCATTTCATGGAACATTTATTTTTTCTTACATTCACATGTTTCTTTATATATTTTGGTCCTCCATATACCTAAAAGTTAACATCACAATGATTGTGAAAACCACCTAACGACCCCCAAACTGGTGTCTCGTGACACCCCAGGGTGTCCTGACCCCCATGTTGAACCCCTGATCTAGAGGGCAGCGTCATGATGCTTTAGGAACCACAACATTGCAAAATTTATTGCTGTACTTATAAGTTAACTCTTCCCTCCCAGTAAGTGTTGCACTTGTGCTCACACCTGCAGGTCGCCAGGTCTGCTAATGCTAACAGTTAGCATCAGCTAATACTTAACTGACCAGACCAAAAGCTGCAGCCTCTGTGTGTCTCCTGAGCTCCTTTGCTTGCTTAAATCAACACCAATATTTATAAGCTTAACTGATGTTCACGTTTGTTTTCCTGCCTTTTTTGTTTTATGGCTTGATTAAAAAAAAAAGCTACTTTAATTTTATTGCAGAACCATCTAGTGTGATGTTGGCATCATAACCAGATGTATTTTTTTATATATACTTCAGACCTTTCAAAAATGCTTAAACAATTATTTATATACTTTCTTTTTTTTTCAATAAAATTCACGATTTTTCCACCACTAAATGATATGTGGATTCGTCATTTAAAAAAAATGTTTTGTTGTTATTAAAAAGTTGTAGCTATGAGCTTTAAACAATAACGTGTTTAGATAGCTCCCTTAAGGTAAAATTTATACAGATTATCTATAAAAATCATTTGGGTTTAGTTAGTCTTTAATGTTTAAAGATCATCTGAGTAACACTGAGATAAAGAAACTCAAATTGGAATTAAATAATCTGAACAGAGGTACCAGGAACTTTCACAATATCACAATATACAATATCAGCATAAACCAAGTAATAGTAAAAAGTCGTGTTTTAATTAAATCAGGATGCCATTGATTTTTATCACGTATCGAGTTCCAGACCTTCTTTATGTAGTTCGCAGATGTAGTTCATAGTTTTTTTTATTACAGTGAGAAAAAAACTTCTTTCAAACTATCTGACCTCTTCGAACTTCCAGCTCAGTGGTTCTTCCTCCTTTATCGCCCTGATATGGTCAGAATGGCAGCAGTCTGCTCTGTGGGTGAGAAAGCAAGAGGTGGGAGCTACTTTTCACCGCATACTTCAAGTCGAAGACTCAAAAAGGCTAAAGGGTGCTAAGTGAACATTCAAGGTTGTGAGAATGCTCAGTCGTTTGCCAAGGCGCCCCGCTGGGTGAATCCACTTGTCAGTGGAGCAGGCTGGGTGACATTTCTGCTCACCTCAGAAAGGTCAGCCCTTAATTATCTCAAATGCCAGCAAGCAAGACACCTGCAAAAAATAAGCCCTGTAAATGTGTGTGTCTGCTTCTTTAGCATAGAAGGAGCCCAGCTGTGTCTGTCAGTGCAGAACTGGACCATCTGCCCTCCTGCATTAATCCATTCATGATCCACAAACAAACCTAGAAAGCTGTATGTTGTTGAGACGCACAGCAAAGGCAGCTGGTGTCAAGAATCAGTTGATTTTTTCACTTTATCAGTCCTTGCTTGTATGAACCTGGATAGAAAATAATTCAAAAAATAAAAGTTGTGATCCTAAAGCACCACAGGTATAACAAACTTAAACAGAAATCTTCTAGCTTATGGACCCCTACCAATCTCTCAAAAAATGTCATCGTTTTTTCTGTGTTGTTTTTAGTTTGAGACATGCATTCAGTTCAAGGAGAGAGATTAAGACTTTGAGCAGATAACAGAAAGGCTGAGCAGATTACAGTAAAACTGCTCCTTTATGCCCTGTTTACTTACGCCCCCAATCGTAGAACATGCTACATTTTAAAACGTTAGCAGCCTTTTAGAAATCCCAGGGTAAAAATAAACACAACCTACAGAATACAAACCAAGGATGAGAATTTAGCATCGCCAACAGAGCTAATGGCTAAAATCAGATGCTAAAGCCATGTTAACCCTTTAAAGCCCGAACCATGAAATAATTGACAGAAAATTCAGATTTTTTAATACAAGAGTTGTCATTGAATTCTATGAAAAATAGAAATAAATAGATAATAGAAAATAATAGAAAAAAAACAGAAATTTTGTATAAGTTAAATTTTAACATTATTATTATTATTCCATAAATGTTGATACATTAGGCATTTCTGTATAATCTTTTATCCATTTTCTGTTCCCTACATATTTCTGATTTATTAAGTCGGGTTCTCAGGAGCGAAAATATCCCACTGATGATGCAGAGGTCTCAAAAATTCATGTATCAAATATGATACATTTGGCTTTAAAGGGTTAAAGATGTTTTAGTTTCATGGTGATGCAGTTCCCAAGGGGTGCAAACGCCCTGCAAATGCATGATTTCACGAGTCAAACACAAAAATGAGACGAACACACAAATACAAAGAACAAAAGAAATACTGCAAAGGAGAAAAGCTGTGGTCACAGAAAATCCAAAGCAGTGAAAAGTGAAAAGATGCTACAAACACAAAACTCATACGTTACAAGAACCTCAGTAAAGGAATAAATGAGACACTTATGGTTCATTCACACCGAACACAAAACCTACAAGAAAACATCCACTTTCATGGGTTTTATGCTGGAGTCATGTGACGTTGATTCAAATAATGAACTCAATGATCTTAGACTTGAAAAAATGACCCAAATTCCATCTTTATCTGACATCATAAAGAACGACAGGTGCTACTTTTCATGTACTGACCTTAGATAGCTGACCTCAGCCGAATTCATCTTATTGACACATTTTCTGTTACACTGGTTGAGATGAATACAGATTTGATGGGCAATTATTTACTATTAACATAAAATTAAACTCGTGAAAAAAGATTTGAAATTTTAAGTTTCTCACAGGAACGGACTCCAGACACAAGGATAAAGTTTGGTGAAACGATGACTCGGTCCAACCTCTGGTACACAATGAATGTCGGCTCACAGCAGGTTAAAAAGTTTAAAAAATACAGTTTTGAAATCAGCCACCAATTTCTAATCAGTGCAAAGTGATGCTAACTAGCTGTTTAAAACAAATGAGCAATATGTGTAAGGTTGATCACCAAAAATATAGATCTTCACAAGAAGATGATTATTCTCCCCGAGTTAGAGACAACTTCCAACAGGATCAAACCAAAACAACAACAACAAAAAGCTGTAAAAAAAAAAAAGGAAATAGGAAATATAAGCAGCGTCAGATTACAGAGATTCTCCTAAAAATGCAACAAACAGCTGAGACTCATTTTCAGCGGTCGGATAAATTGTTAGCACAAATCCGAGGAAGAAGCGGGGAGAACTCGAGGGCATTGAGCAAGCCGAATTATTTCTGGTCAGAGTGCACTTGGTGACAAAACTCCGAGCATATCGGGCCCCCACCAGAAAACGCAGTGTTTGCTTTTTTACTCACTGTAGCTATTCGGTTCGGTCAATATTTGCGGGAGGCTATGGTAACAGAAATACCTCATGAACCGCACAAACACACTCCTGCATGCATGGCCCTCACACACACTAAACCAACAAATCGGCCCTCAGAATCCCACTAGTGCTCAAAGGGGACGAGGGAGACAAAGGGCCATAGATCATCATGCGGACGGCGTGCAGCGAGCTTCTTGTAGCTAGCTCCCCCCACGCACACACATTCTTCTCTGGTTTTGAGAAAACATGAAGGGCTGGTCCCTATTGTTTACACAGCTGGCCTCATGGAAAAGATTGCTTAATATGAAATATGAAGAGAGTGGAGAGGTGAGAGGAGAAAAGAGGAAAGCGAGCCAAGTGAGAGGGGTGTGGTGTGATGGGCAGGAGGAAAGGGAGAGATGAGAGTGACAAGGAGGGGGGGAAAGAAAACTAGAGACAACTAAAGGAGGAGCAAAAAAAGTCAAGAGAGCAGAAAGCCTGGAGGTTTGAGTGGTGAGGGAGTCATGCCTCCAGTGGTCTGGGGTCTGCAGCGCATGTTATTCTTTCTTACTAATGGCACACTGCCTGCTCTCAGCCAGCTCTGCCTCACCGACCGCATGCAGACCAACGTGTCCTTAGGCTCTCGTCTCAGCCTCAGTCAGATGCTTCTTAGAAACACTTCTACAGCAAAACAAGACATCTTAAGAACTTTAAAAATAGCACAAATCTTATAAAAACCAACAGTGCCAGAGTGCATCCTGGGTCAGGACGTCAGGCTAACGGTTTGCACTGGTTCCTCCGGTGAGTCAAAGTTCTTCTGTTCGGTTTCCTGCAGCCCCTGAAAGCAGCCTGGAGCTCTGGCTGCTACATTATGTCTTAATGTCTTTCTTGAAACAATAACGGAACCAAATTCACTCCATAGAGAAGTTCTCCTTACTAAGGAGCAAAGAGTGACTGTAAAGAATGAATAAATATCAGACAGCTTTATTATAGCACAATGATAATAATTTTGTTTTCAATTTTCATCGAAACCATTTAATCAGGTTCTACATTTTTATTGAAATACTTCTGTGTAAAGCCCACAATAAAGCAAACAAGTGTTATTTGTCATTTATCGCGTCAAACTGTGAGGATCTCATACTGGAGAACATTGGTTAGACTGGCCAGAAAAGATAGCAGATGAGCTTTAATGGGCTCCAAATGGATGATGTACTTCAATAAAGGATGACATTATTTGGCCCCATCGTTCTGAGTGAACTGTAGAGAGCATCTATAAATGGTGAAGTGATTTTTAATAATTGCAGCAGTAGAACATCCTTTTCTTTAGTGGAGGACAACAACATAGTCCTGTTTTATATGAAAGGAGAGAGCTGAGTGTGTTCAAAACATCCCAGACATATGTGTGTTTGTATGAGAGAGAGAGAGAGAGAGAGAGAGAGAGAGAGAGAGAGAGAGAGAGAGAGAGAGAGAGAGAGA
>JAUZNJ010060926.1:0-27828 GCA_034780135.1 Jordanella pulchra
GAGTATTTGTAAACAGCAGATTTTCAGTTCTTTCCAAAGGTTCTCGATTGGATTCAGGTCTGGACTTTGACTAGGCCGTCTTTGACTCTTCCATGAAGGCCAGATTTGTGCACTATATGACTAATTGTTGTCCAATGGACAGAGTCTCCCACCTCAGCTGTAGATCTCTGCAGTTCATCCAGAGGGATCAGGCCTATAATGGCTCCATCTCTGATCAGTCCTTCCTTGTTCAAACTGAAAGTTTAGAGTGATGGCCAGGTCTGCGTAGATTTGCAGTGCTCTTATACTCCTTCCATTCCAATATTATTGCTTACAAAGTGCTCCTTGTAATGTTTAAAGCTTTGCAAAACTTTTTGTGTCTAAATCTGATTTTAAACTTCCCCACAACTGTTTTCTCAGACCTGCCTGGTGTGTTGTTTGTTCTTCATGATGCTTTCTGCACTTTAAACAGACCTCTGACATGATCACAGAGCAGGTGCATTTACACACAGGTGGCTCCTGTTTATCATCATCAGTCATTTAGGTTAACATTGGATCATTCAGAGAACATCACCGAACGTCTGGAGAGAGTTTGCAGCACTGAAATTATAGGGGACGATTAATTCTGCACTCATGATTGTGTCCCACTTGTTGTTGGTTCTTCACAAAAAAAATAATTTTATATCTTTATGTTTAAAGACTGAAATGTGGCAAAAGGTCTAAAAGTTCAGGCAGGCTGAATACTTTCCCAAAGCACTATATTCTGTAGGGACAAAATACTAAAATTGGAAGAAGTGACATGATCTGTTTGCTCTTATTATGTGTGTGAAAAAGAAACCCTAAAGACAAGGATTAGAGATTTTAAGAAAGAAAACTGAAATTAGCTAAACATTACTTCAAACATTGGAGGAGATGTGGAGGTAGTAGAGTATAAACACATTGGTATTCCTCTAGACCAGCGGCTCTCTGTGCTCCTCAGGGACTCCTTTCCTGCATGTTTTAGGTTTCTCCCAGCCACACACCTAACTTCAATGAATGGGTGATTAACATGCTTCTGGCACCCAGGGGACGAGCAGTTATTTGAATCAGATATAGTGGAACAGATGTACATCTAATAAAACCTGCAGGGCAGGGGGCCCTGAGGACCAGTGTTGGAACCCACTGCTCTGAACTACAGACTGGGCTGCAGAGGCAGCACTGAAGTTATCCATAAAAAATAACGAAGCGGCCTTGATTCCTTTAATAAGCTTTAGGTCCTCTAGTATTTGCTGAAGGTCCCCTATAAATATGTTGTTAATATTTTCTGCAGGGTTTGGTTAGCAGCATCAGAGCCCATTAAAAAGCTGCATCAGATGATAAAAACACTGGCTTTGTTCTGGGACCTCTGGTAATTATTATTAAAATCAAGTACATTAGAGAAAACCATGAGCATTATCTTCATGAGATTGTTATACAACAGCGGAGCGTCTCCAGTCAAAATCCTCTTCATATCTGTTGTAATACAGACTACTTCTGCAGTTTTTTTTTTTTTATGCTTGCAGCCATCACCATCTGCAGTCACTAAAGACTAGGATACTCTGAAACGCTAAAATATTGTTTTATTTCTTTTAGGCTTAAGCACCATTTTAAATTGAACAAAAACAAACATAACTTATCATTTTTTTTATTTGTGTTTTACTTTTCTAAGTTGATCAGATCTTCTATAGGCACCTCTAATCAGTTATGGAGAAGGAATTGCATCCGTCCAGAGCGGCATTCAAAAAGTGGGAAGCAAGAGCACCAGACAAAAACTAAAGAGTTTCTCTGATAGTAACTATTTGAATATTTTTGCTGCATGTTTTATCAATATAAACCAGGGCTATAGTAAAACTCTTTAAAGAGTTATAAGACTTACTTAGACTAGACATATGGTGAATCATAGGCTAACAAAGAAAATCATGTTATTCCATGACCATGTCACTCAACATACCTGAATCCTGCAGACTGCATAATGAGCTGAAGATAATAGAGGATCCACACTGGGATTCTACAAAGCAACAGGGATACTAATCATTTGTTTAGAAGAAGTAGCTATTCCATAACCTGCAGATTTTTTATAATTATTGTGTAAAATCAATTAAATTACATTTTAATTAAGAAAAAACTAACAAAAAACTGTATGAGTTTCTGCTGCTGCGAAAGTTAGGGAACAAGAATATAGAATTAAAGATTTTTACAAATTATTTTCTCAAATGCTTGTGGTAAACGTTTTGTTGAAGGTTGAAACAGATATGTGTACATTCATCCCTACTCTTACATTTATCTATTCACTCAAATCTGGAGCTGAGTTGATATTTAGTGATACACTGTTACACTCAGAAATAAGCAAAGCCAGACTGTTCATTTACAATTTCAAATGAAAAACTAAAGGAACTTCTAAAATTCTTTGTCAATAGAGGAATTATATGTCTTTGTGAGGATAAACATGATTGTGGAACAAATCAGTATGAAGATGTGATTTTCACTTTTACAGCTCCTTGTAAATCCATCTAACCGCTGATATGTCTAAGCTTATCTTTTGCACACTGAATAAATGATATGTGGAAAGTAAAACCTGCCAGGGGTATATTAGGAAAATAAAAAAATAAATAGATCCGCACTATGCTGAGATCATAAGCGGATAACATCTCAGTTATGTCGGATTAGTTTTCTAAAGGATTCTCACACTATCCTACATTTCTGAAAACCTGACTTAATCTGTGCAAAGCGGGGAGGGGGGTGGTGGTTTAGTGGAAAGAGAAAGGGATTAGGAATGACAGAAATTTCAAACGGGGTTGTTTAACAGTTGCTCTTGATCCCTGCAGCACTTTAAAGGTATCTCACACCTAGTAGTCTGTTAGGAAAGGGGGGCAAATATGTGAAGCCTCATCCTTATGCAGACTGATTGCAGTTATTTCATTTTCCTGAGCACTTGTTTTACACCAAAGTAGAAGAAAACATTGATCAACTTCTATATATTTCTGTTTATACACTGCTTAAGTTCTGTTTACTTGAACGTGTGAAACATGAAAAGAAGGCATGGGTATGTGGTGTACTGTAGTACAGTATTATCTTAATAGAGCCAGCCTCAGAGGATGGTATCAGTTAGACTATAGCCTTTTGAAAACCAGGTCAATCTGCAATTAACCCAACCAGGTCGTACAGTCCCCGCCTAGTTGAACTAGTTTGCCAAACTGTCATGTTCACAAACTTGGACAATTTGCATGCAGACAAACAAACCATCTGGTGTTTTCTTTAAGAGCTTGACTTGTCAAAATCTTTGAATACATTTTATTTAGCAAACTTGAGGAATACATCAACCTTGGTTGTTAACCTCTGCCTTTGAAAACCAGGCTTTTCCAAACATTGTGCGGAAGTTCCTATAAAAATAGGATTCAATTCTCTTTCATAGACTCATTGCGCCCGATTAGTTGTAAAAATCAATTTATAGGAGATATTAGATAAAGCAAATTGCAGAAGAAACTAAATCTTTTTCCCATCAAAGAAAATAATCAGACTGGATCCACGTCAGGAAGCAGCTCATAGTCCTAATGAGCTGTGTTAGGACACGGAGAGTCGCAGCTGAGATGTCTGAAAGGGGAGAGGAGGTGTTCTGCATTCGATTTGAGCGTTGTCATAATGACAATCCTATTAGCTCCCATAATGAGAGGTCTCAGCTCTCACACCTGCTCTCTATGTCAGCTCTTACTCCTCAGGGATCCTCCCCCACTTCCTCCACAGCGTCCGTCGCTGCAAATTGATGCTGCTGTACTCTGTCTCCTTACTATTCATGACTTTTATACATCAATGCCTTGCAAAAGTATTCACACCCCTTGACCATTTCTACATTTTATTTTTACACATTACAAAGCAATGTATTTCATCAAGATTTTCATGTCAGCATGAAGCGGAAACCAGTCATCTGTGAAAACTGTCTCAAAATAGTTTTACACGTAAATTTATGATGCCACCTTTACTCTGATACCCCCAAATTAAATCCATTGTAACCATCTGAAGTCACTAAGTATATAGAGCCCCTGTGTGTCAGTGTACTTTTAATCCAATTGTGAAGGCTATGATGATTTATTAAACATCACAAAGCTCAAGGAAAACACCAGACAGATCAGCGATAAAAGTGTTTGAAGTTTGTAAAGTATGACTGGTGTTTAAAATAAAATCTCACATGCAGCTGAAAGTACTTGTATTAACTCTGCAGAGTTCCATAGCTCAAGTGGTAGAATTTGTTTATAGGGTAATCATATGTCATGCAACTAACCAACAAAAAGTCCAATTTGCAGATTTCCTCAAGCAATATAGGATGGAAAATGGTAAGATGGTGAAAAGAAAACTTTTTCTTTCTTTTGCCCTTTTGCAATATGTTGTCTATGGAGGTAAATTAAAATGATAGGGTTAGACGCAAGATCTACTGTGATAAATGCTGGTGGCACTATCATGCTGTCGGGATAGTTTTCAGTAAACATGGATCATCTGTAAGAAAAAACTAAGTTGAAAACTAAGTTGAAAACTTCAACTAAGTTGAAAACTGGGAGAAAACCTGTTAGAAGCTGAAAAAGATCTGAAACTGGGGTGAAGGTTCACCTCCTGGTAGGATGACCCTTACCAAGTATATAAATAGAACTACAGTGGAATCTGGAAAAACATTTGAAAACCATCACTTTCCTTCCATTTAACAATTAATGCGTCACCTTTTGATACTCTGTCACTTGGATTTCTATATTTTTTTCAAGACTGTGTAGAATCTAATAATTTTAGGTATCCATGACATTTTGTTTCTACTTTTCTTTGTGGTAGAATATCTCTGTGCTTGTGCAGGTAGCAAACAGTGTGATTTTACAGCAGTTTATGATAGTAGAGAAGTTGGACTCCACCTCCAGCTGACAGTCAGGATGTACATAGTGTTTAAAGAGAAGTAGATGGCATGTGATCCTGATTTCATCCTGTAATATTCCAAAGAGTGAAAGCCTGGAGGAGACACCTTTCACTTCAGACAGAGAATTGCCTATCTAGATTTTTGCCAAGAACAGTTAACTTTTCCCTGCAACCTGGTGGATAACAGTGTGATCCGGATCTTGCCTCTAGATTGCAGTCATCAGGGATGTAGCTTTAGTTCAGGATGCAGTTTCTTGTTTAAGTTTTGAGAGAAGCTCAGCAGTCAAGTTGAACAGAAGTCCAATGTTTTTAAAGTCAGTAACAGTGATGTGTTTTGAAGCTGCAAGATTTTAATTTACAGTGAGGCAAACCGAAAGCTATGGCTAAAAATCTCGACAGGCACAGTCATCACTCAATGGTGACGAAGAAGCACTGGAAGAAACCCAGCAGTGTGAGTAACTTTATCTTGAGAACATTGGTGATGGAAATACTTCAACTCTACAACAGAAATGAAAAGTTATTTCATGGATGGCAAGTTCAGAATGCCTCCCTACGTACTGAGTATCTAAACATTAAAAAATGCATTCATTTTCTGTGAAAGATTATTTCTTAAAACTCAATGAAATTCTAAAGTTTTATGGCTTCTAAGATCATGGAACAGGGAACTGCTCCGAGCCACAGTTTTTTTTTATTCCTAATCTCTAGTTACAGCCAGAATTGTTTACTTTCAGGGTTTGTGGCAGACTATTGTTTGCTCATGGTGGAGGACTTTACTCAAACTCACACAAAGCTAAGACATGATTGCTTTGTACACAGAGTATTTGTGTCAGGCTTTACGAGTCGAACCTTTCAGCCGTCTCTTAACTACACCCAGCTGATACGTCCACAGATTGGTGCTGCTCCTTCTCAGCTGTCTCAGGAAAGTTTTGCATGTGTTCATTTAAAACATGATACTGCCAGGCGTTGCAAGTGAAAGTTGCTCAGTTCATTTTTGCATGAAGCACGTACAAGGTGAGGCAACGCACAGGAGAGAGGACATTTCACTTGTTTTTTTCTAAAAGGTGAAATGTTGACACAGATGTTAAAATGTTTTAGCAATGTGAACAACCAAACATAATTTTTTGATAAGGCAACTTTCATTAAATATACTTTTTGTCTTTCTTGTATCCTTTCTTAAGTAATGCTACAGGTAACTTTTTATGATTTCGTTACATTGCAAAAAAAACAAACTTAAATGTATGTTAGTCAGATATAATGTGATAGACTAACTCGTAGTATTGTCTAACTGTTAAAGTGGAAAAGAAATGATTTAAACTCTTGAAATTCCTTTACAAATACAAAATCTGCATGGTGTGCATTTCAGCCCGCCTGAATCAATCCTTTGAAGATCCATATTTGACTGTAATTATAGTTTTGTGTCGTTTAAGCTTTGTCTCTGTGAGCGTTGCATGTCCAGAGACTGAGATGTTTGCCCATCAATTATTTGAAAAAGTCTAACTGGAGAGCATCTGGGAATGGTATTTTACTTTGACTAGAATGTAGTGACACATGAATTGCCTTTGATCTAAACTCCTCTGTATTTTTAAGGTTTTTGTCCTGCTGGAAGGCAAACCTCAGGCATTACCTCAGGTCTTTCAAAGCCTCTGGTGTTTTTTTTTTGTTGTTTTTTTTTTACCGGGATTCTCCTTTTTTAGCTTCATCCATCTTTCCATCAACTCTAACCAACTTTCTTTTACTAGCTGTAGAAAAGCATCCCCACAGCATTACGCACACACCATCCAGTGGGACGATGCATTCAGACTGCTATTGCTGATTTGCTCTAATCTGACAAGAGCATCTTTCTTTTACATGCCTTTCATTTTATGTTTTTTGGCAAACAATTTTTTTTATCTTTCTCTCTTAAAACTCTTCCATAACGTCGATTATTTAAATACATGAATTGAAGCCCTTGTCAACAGGTTATCCCACCTAGGTGGTGTATCACTGTTTATTTCTGTTCTTGACCCTCCAGCCGTGTTATTTTTCTTCTTCCTCGATTGATGGGAATTGATTCGGATACTGGTTGGAATGGTGCACCACTTGACCTGTCTGTGTGTTCCTGGATCTTTATGATGCTGTTTGTTCATTAAACTCTGAGGTCTTCACAGAACAGCTGTATTCAAACTGAGAATATTATACACAGGTTGACTCTGAATCACTGTTATCTACTTTTTATTAGTCTGTCACAAGCAATTCTGGGGAAAAAAACATAACTGTATTTCTAATGTAATTTCTAATGTCAATTGACCAGACTGTGTTTTATCCTGAGGTCTCAAAGTAAAGGAGGGAGAATACTTAGACAGTATAAACCTAAGACTTTTATTTCTTTTGAAAACATATCTTTCCAGTTATCTGTTTTTAGTTGATTTTGACACATAAAACCCAGAGAGGCTTTTATTTAATGTTTTTTCTCAAAGTAATTTGCTACGGAATATGTATATATATATATATATATATATTATATATATAATGTCTTTCACAGTGCCACAACATGTTCTAAAGTGGATTAGTAGCATTAAATTTGCAAACATGCAGCAGAAATAATGCTCAACCCTCAAATAATTAGGAAGTAAAGTCAGAGCTTTTAAGATCAGATAAAATTTCAAGCTGCTGAATCGAATTTCATTCTGATCCACAATGGTGCACTGACTCCTGTTAAAGTCAATTTTAAGTCTATCAAATGAACTCAGACATTTCATCTCCTCTCCCCAGACCACAGATTTATTTGAAATGATTGAAAAGATGCAGGTAAGATGATGCACATATGTCTGCATTTTTGTTTCGCCTCACTAAGCTGAAAGACTAACAAATCAGTCCGTCTCTTTCTAATTCCGCTGCGTCTGTTGCTGGCAATGACACTCCCTATCTTTTCTTTTTTTTTGTAACTGAAAAGGAAACTGAGCCTTGGTGTTTTCAGACGAACTGTATGTTTTTCCTCAGCATCTCTATAAACGTTCTGGTTGTTGAGACATGGCTGACAGCAGTGTAAGCTTATTATCTTACTTCAAACACTATCTCCTGGTTTTCTGAAGGCTTTGGAAGGATGTTTTATGAAGTCATGAAATCCCACGCATAAGAGGCTAAGAATTTTATGATGGAGCTTATCAAAAGGCACAGCAGTTCTGTGTGTTTGCTGTCTGTGCTCTATTGATGGAATACATGCATAATTCATAAAAAAAAAATAAATAAATTAGTGCAAAGCAAAGTTTCATATATTTGATTTTGTTGTTCTTATTTGGGAAAACCAATCTTGTAGTTTGTTTAGTAGACAGGAACAGAGCTGCATAAGATACATTTTCCTCATTAAAGTTTAGCCTTATTATGACTGCAGTTCCATCTCTGCATTAAACTTCCCTGTCTTCTCTCTCTCTCACACACACACACACACATGCACAAACACACCCCTACAATTCACCCCCACAGAACCACACCCACCCCTAAGAGGGAATAGTTTGGAAGTATTTCCACCTAACGCTGCATTTTTTTTTTTTACCCTCCACAGTCTAATTCCCACACTCCTGCAGTCTGTTTACTACACTTTGCATCCACTCCCCACCCTCCACTGTCTTCCATTCTTTCAATATTCCTTCTCTGTCTGTGGAACGTATCTGTTTCAGTTTTTTTCCATCTGTCCCTCTTTGATGCTGCTTTGCTGCCTGCTCCACATCTCCTGGGAGAACTCTGCTCTTATATAACGAATTTGATCCTTTTCTTCCAGTTTGTTGTGCTTTATTTTTAGACTATGATTATTACACTGCTCTTCGAACATGATTTTTGTGTTTTCACTTGGACATTTCCTTCTCTGTGATTTTTCTCCCTTGTCTTCTTATGTAACTTCCTACCTGTGACAGGGCAGCAGGATGGATGAGCAGCGATGCACCTTTCCTCCTCCTCTGAAGGTAGGTTTCTTGCATTTTATCTTACAATTTTTCTCTTAATCTTATCTTTAAATTATGAATGAATAATTATCAAGGTATTGATAGTAGAACAGAAAAATGCAGTGTTACATAACAGCCATGTAGTTACTGCTTAGGTGCATATTTAGAAATTTTTTCATGAGTTTATGCATATATCTGTATCATTTATTATTTTTGTCCAGACTGAAGAAGATTACATTCCATACCCAAGCGTCCATGAGGTGAGAAAACATCCCTCCTATTTATATTTTGAAACTAGATTTCCTGCTGATTTTCAATGTTTGTTCATTTACAAAGACTTTTTCATTGTGATTTTATTCAATTGAAGAGAAACAGATCTGCCACTCCTATAGTAGCACATGTAAATGCAGTAACATCATCCCCAATTAGAGTTTCTAGCCTTTAATATTTGTAGTAGAAGGCTTTGCTCAGGTCATTTTTTGAACAAATTATGAAAGAGATCTGAAACCTGAGCAGCAGGAACACAACAACATCCCTCTAGGTTCTTCATCTCACCTGATTACATTCCGTTTCTCCCAAACTTCTGATGCATCGTAGAGTGAGAATAATCATGAGATTTGGAGAGGGGGTCAGCCGCCACATTTCACATGATGTTCCTCACCACACGAGCCTCACTATTATGTTTTCAGTTCTAGACACAGGGGTGTGATTATTTTCATGTATATTTTTCAAATATTTGTCACAAAGCTAAGTGCTGACAGTCTTGATGCCTATCTCACTTTTTTAAAGTTCTGCCACCTGGTGCTGACTGTATTTAAAAGCCCTTTTCTTTTAGTCATAGTGATCGAGAGGCTTAAAAGAAAGAAAGAGATTTTGTAGGCAGGTGTGCCTTATATCGTAACGAATAATGATTGTATAGGATTGTATCTATAGGGGGATTAGCTTATTAATTCTGCAAGATAGATGGGCACAAGTCTGAAGAAGCCAGAATTATGGCTTGATCTTAAAGGACTAAATACTTATTTGACTCAATGTTATCTAATAAATTTCTAACCTTTGTTGTATTGTTTTTAAAATCTCTCTTTAATAAAAAGCAAATATTAAAGATAATGTCTTAGAGACTGTGTACTTTTTGTTAGTTGAAAAAAAGGGCAAAATCTAGTTATTATTTCCTCCACATTAAGGTGTCAAATCATTTTTTTGTAGTTTTGAGATATAACTGTTTTTAAAACAGGTTTTGGGGAGAAAATGCCCCTTTCCTCTCATCCTGCTGCCACAGTTTGGGGGTTACTGGATTGAGGGCACCAACCATGAGTTGAGTGAAGCTGGAGACCCGGAGCACCACCAACCTCCGTCACCCAACAGCCGCAATAAGCTGGAATGTAATACAATGGCTACACTCTACAGGAAACACTTCCTGGGCAAGGTCAGCTTAATTATAATTACATTTTGGCAATGTGGTCTTAAAAAGTCTTTTTTTACTCATAATTTTAGTCTTTTTTAACTCATACTCACAAAATAAATATAATAAAAATATACATTTTATCATGTCATTTGAAAAAAAAAAGAATTCCTTGCTTAAAAAACAAAGCTTAAAAAAAACAAAACTGTATTATTAATAATACATATATATATATATATATATACACACACATACATGTACATATAATATATAACATTTAATCCAGTCTCTAATTACATGCATGGAGTTGCAGCCTTCAACAGGCTGATATCATGTTCCAACCCTGTTTCTGCTGATCCGCCTCACTATGCTGATTTAATATCAGGTTACTTAGGTCAAGGAAGTGCTTTTATTGTCAAAGGTTACCTGAAATTGGTTTATTTTCATGATTTGTTTAAAAACATGGGTTTCTCCAGGGCTACAGTTTTCAGTAAACACTTTCTGATTTTGATTTGATTTGTTGTTTGCTGAAGTGTTTGGGACATTTTTTACTGCACTAGTCTCTTTTATTTGACACAATATCTTGAGAGAAAGAAGGAAGAAAAAGTTCCATAGGTTACGACTCAAACCCAGAACAACCGTGTCGAGCACTGAGGCCTCCAAATATGCCCTGCATGCTCAAACCTCCTCATTGAGCCTTTTATTGTGTTCATGATTGCTCTTATTCTGAAAAGCTTTATCTGCTTTTCCTAAGCTACTTAAATATTTTATATCAAATGCAGTTTTGCTGACAATATATTTGTTTACAGCAAAATAAATGTATCATATAAATGTGAAAATCCACCTAAAATAATATTTTATTTAGCATAATCAAAAAAATTTAAAACAACCTAAAGTGTTAGTATTGCTAACAATCCCAGCAGGATAAATTTAAATAAAATGTTTTTGCTTATGATTTTTTTTCGAGGTCAGTATATGATGAATACTAATGTTGTTCTGCTAACTCTGTGTCCTCAGGAGCACTTTAATTACTATTCATTGGACAGTTCCCTCGGACATCTGGTGTTCTCCATAAAATACGATGAGATCGGTGACCAGGAACATCTCCGCCTCATGCTCAGGTAACACTCACTATGCATTCTTGAAGCCTAAAGTTTTAGTCAATAGCTGGAAGAGCTGCAGCAATTGCAGGGCAATAATTTTATCCCCAGTGTGGTGACAACGTGTGACTGGATGCACACATCCTCCCCAGGTGTTATTGCAGGAGTCATAAAGCTAAAGAGAGTGTCAACAGAATAGTCATTTCCATGGCAGAGAAACAGATGGACCGTTTGGGCGAGCGAGGGTGTGATAGAAAGAGGGACAGAAGGCAAACAGAGGGATGGGTGGGGAAGTTTGATGATATCTATTGTTTTATCACATCTAATAGATGAATTATTGTTTAATGACCCCAACAGAACCAAGCTGAAAACCTATTATGATGTGATCCCCATATCCTGTCTCACAGAGTTTCCTAATGTGGTCCAAATGGCCAAGGTAGGAAAAGACGCTCTTCTGGGAGCAATAGCTGATCAGCCTTATTGGTCACTTTCTGACATTTTCTTTATTTTCCTCATTTTTCCCAAAGCTCGTCTGTGAGGAAGTCAACGTGGACCGCTTTTTTCCTGTCCTCTATCCTAAAGTAAGTTGGCAACACTGGTCTTTCAGTATCTTAACAGTTTAAAATCTGAATAGTCAAACAACAGGTTTCAGGCTTGTTTAAGAAGTGAAATGGGTGGGAAAAATATTTATATCCAAAGCAATTTTCCAAATTCTGTCATTTTACAGCCGTAAACCTTGGTGTATTTCAGAAAATGTTCTATAATAGATGCAGCTGAAGAATCGTTTGTTGAAACAAAGTCGTAAGAAGCTCCATTAGTTTTTTCTTGTCAGACAAGTTTGAACATTTTGGCCTAAATGTAAAGTTCTAACTATGGCAAAAAAACACAGCAGATTCTTAACACTGTTTTTATGAAACACAGTAGTAGCAACTTCATGTTGGGGAGGCTACTTTCCAGCTTGGATGGGGTTGCTGATGATTTTGGGTGTACCCCTACATTTTATAATCAAATTATACAGACAAGTCATTTGTAAACTGACTGGCTAATGATTTCATATAACAACAGCATTCTTGTGTCACTGAAGGAAAATAGATCCAAAGTAGCATTAAGTATTTTAAATAAAACGTAGCAAACCGTTCTTTGAATGCAATCTATGAAAAAAGAACTAAAGCAGAGTGAAAGTATCATTGTTAGCTTGTATCAAACAGCTAAATTAAATTTAGAAAGAAAATGATTCTTGAAAATATCTTTCTATTTGTGTATTTTTGCAGGCATCAAGACTTATTGTCACATTTGATGAACATGTGATCAGCAACAATTTCAAGTTTGGAGTCATCTACCAAAAGTTTGGACAGGTCAGTTAGAGAGTATTTATGCTGGTGATCCTTTGCTGCAGAAATGATTTGAACCTCTGCTGTCGGATGTGTTCATCCTATGAACAATGAGCATTCACATTTAATAAAATGTTTCATTTCCTCAAGGAAGCTGATATTGCCCAGTCTTTCTTGTACTAATTACGTCTTTCTGTATAAGTCTATCATTATCATTTCCTTCAGCTCACCCTCTCAGTTTTTGGGCCAATCAGTTCCTTCATGTGCTATTGTCCGATGGTAGTAGTGGAAGGAGAGTAGTGGAGAAAATCCATGTTCTGATAACAAAATCTCTGTTTTTAAGAACTTAAAGGTACAGCTCTATAACATACTCCATGACCAATTTTATTTTGAGAAAGACTTGCAGGCAGGAACATGGAAGATGGAAGAAGATTATAAAACATGGAAGCCTCTTCTTAGGTATTTTTCTATCTTGCTTCTTTTAAGGCGAGGGTTTTTGATCACATAACCTCTCTTCTCTCACTAGCAATTTATAAGAATAGTTTTTTCAAGAATGATTATAGCCACACATTTCCTCATCTCTGATGTTTATAAGAAGTTTGCAATATTGAAGCTACCATGGCACAAGAAGAACATCTTTAGTTTTGCCGTGGCTCTTGTCCTGCCAGACAGATTTTTTTCAGTTGCTCCTCTCAGTCATTGTCCTCAGTAGTATCAAACTAGACTTGCAAACATTCTTGGAATCTGATATGATGTGCTCTTCTTCAATTTCCATTTCAGTTTTTCACATTAAAACCACAAACTTTGATGCATTCTCTCCGATTATGTGATGGACTACTACAAGGCAGCACATAATTAAAAGCAAATAAGGAAAGGAGGAAATGATACATGGCTTGTATTTTGAATTGAATTGTTATTTGCTTTAACGTTCATCCATATTTACCTTGTTTCCCTTAAATAAACTCTAGTGCAACCTGTTACCTTAAGATCTTACCTGCTGTTCTTAAACACCTCGAAGGTTTTATCAGAGATTAATGAAAAAAATCACAACACTAAGGTAAAAATGAACAGCTTAGTGAGGAAGTTATGGGGAAGTTAAAGGAGAGTAAAGACATTAAAATGGATTCCAAGATTTAAGACTTTAAGGTATTCTCCTTAAAATGGAAAGAGAATAGTATATTTAAAACCTTGAAAACATGGCCGTCCAACAAGGCTGAGGAAGGTGAGCATTACTCTGTGAATCATCCAAGAAGCCTATGGTAACTTTGGAAGAGCTGCCACAGGTATTAATCCTGCTCACCTCTGCCTCGCCAGGGCTGAAGATTGACAGTGTGCTGCAGCTGTGTGTCAGTGTAAACTGGATCTTTGACAAGTAAAGGTGCCATAGCTGTTTATCCGCTGTCATTGGTGACCCTTCTTCATGGCAGGCCCTGCTAGAGAGGAAGAGCTGTAGAGGGAAGGCTGCACAAAACAAGTGGGAGAGATGACTTCTGAGCCGTGCTTGTTCAAAACTTCAGTCTAAGTCCACTTTTTTCTCAGAACTCACTACTGCAGATTCAAAAGTACAACATATCGTTTTCTTGTTGAAAGACATTCTTAGAAATTCCCAGCAGGTTTGCCATAAGGCTTGTAGGAGACAGCAAACAGGTGTTAAAAGGTGGTCCGATCAAACGTCTCTATATTTTGGTCTACGTGCAATACCCTATGTGTTAAAGGTCCCATATTATGCTAAATTTACTTTATAAACATTTTGTAACAGTCATATGTTTACTGAACCCAGGAGGGAGATTAAAAAATGAGAAAAAAACCTTTCCACTCCCCCACTGCCTTTCTCCACCTCCTAGCCAATGTCTGGTCAGAATGCTCTGTTTGAAAATCCTACCTTTTATGATGTCATCAGGGGAAACAATCTGTCCAGAGTTGTGTGCAGCGGCCCATCGATCAACCTCCATCCTTCATCTTATGCATTATTCTCCCGGGCCATCTTTACATAGTCTGACTTGTTTTCAGATGGTTTTGGTAAAGGTTGTCTTGCTAATCTGAGAGGAACTTTACTCCACAAATGGCAAAAACGTGCTCTGACTCATTGCTAATTTATTTTTAAATGTCGAATAATATGGTAGCTTTAATAGGAATATGGGTGAAGTTAAATATGTGACACTACTGGAAAAAAAATAAAAATTACACACAACCTGAAATTTGAGGCCGGAGCTTTAGTTTTCCTCCAAGAAAACAACCCTAAACATTCAGACAGAGCTGCAGTGAAATACTGCACTCCAGAGCATATTTACATGTTAGAATGGCCTAGTCAAAGCCTGGTCCTAAAAGCAATGGTCACTATCTGCTGCAATTTAAGCTAAATGGTGATCCACACATGCTGGAGGTGAAAACAATACATCTCACCCTTTCAGTTTTTTTTTATTAAACCTCATATCCAATACATAGAATGGAGATGTGACAACCTGTGAAAATGTTTCAGGGATATGAACGTCTCATTATATGTCTCTGTCTAAGTTTTTATTTGCTCTCCTGGCTTTAGACATCAGAAGAGGAGCTATTTGGCAACAGTGATGAAAGTCCTGCCTTTGTGGAGTTCCTGGAGTTTCTCGGAGAAAAGATTGAACTACATCATTTTAAAGGGTAAGAGTCAAACAAAAGCTGTTAAAGCACTAAACAAACTCCACCATACGTCACAAAGACACCACGCCAGCTCTTATTTACATCCCGTCATGCACGCTGCAGGAATAATGGTCATGCTTCTGCAGTGACGGTGGAATATCCTGTTAGATATGCTTCTGTTCACTTGCAGTTTCCGTGGAGGGTTAGATGTGACTCATGGGCAAACTGGCACAGAATCTGTCTACTGCAACTACCGCAATAAAGAGGTCATGTTCCATGTGTCTACGAAGCTGCCTTACACAGAGGGGGACACCCAACAGGTAATTTAACACCACAGAACAATGACACCGTTTTCATAATTCACAGCAAGCAGTCAGACAGGTTCCCTCTGAGACTAAGACTACCACAGCTTCCCTGTTTATCTATGCTGAGTTATAGAACAGCAGTGCTTAAAAAGCAGCCTCCATTTGTTGTAAAAAGGATCTGTTACTGTCTGCATAAGTTACCTTATTGTTTTTATTGTTTTTTTTTTTTGTTAAATGCATCCTTCTGTTCACATAAACACTGATGAATAAGTGCTAGTTTAAAACACTACAGGATATCAAGTTTGTACAGACACAGATGGGAATGACTGTCTTCACACGCTCAGCTTCCCAGCCAGCAGTAATGGCTGTTATATAGATTTATGCCACGTTGACCTGAAAGAGTTAACTGTTCTTGCAAACTTGCAGGGAAACAGTGCCTCTCTGTGGTGCTTTACAAATTCCCTCACTGTAAGAGGGTTTCTGTGATACTTATTGTATGTATTTGTGCAAATTAAATTGATTAATTGATAACTTAAGTGTTCCCATTAAAAAAGAGAATAATTTATATGTATTGCCTTTTAAAAATAGTTAATTGTTTTCTATTTTTCACACATCTGGATATGTGCAAGTTATGATAGCGCCATGTCTCTATATCAACAGTAAATGCATTTTTTTGTTATAATTCTTTCCACCTATATTTGACAAATACAAACAGTGGATTTGTTCTATTTTAAATTATACATCTGGGCATTGCATTTTCTCAAGTAATTCTCAATTTAGCAGATACAGCTCCTTGCACAACCTTTTCACATTCCTTAAACGTCTCAGCAGTTTTGCAAGCAAACATCTAGATTTTCTGCAATAAATACATGCAAAAGATCGAGCAGCTTTTCTTTTTTTCTTATTATTTAGCAAAAAAACCTTTAGGTGCATTTTTTCCACTAACTGCTGAGTGTAACAGCTCCTTCAGGGCTTCTAGATTCAACTTATAAATGTGGATTTTTCATAGTAAATTAGTGATTTGTATTTGCAAATTTGTAAAGTTTTAACGTTGTAACTTGTATTTATAACTTAAAAATTGATTTTCTCTCAGATGAAACATCTGATGGTACATGTATGTATGAACTGATAAGGAAATAGAAAAATGTGCGTTTATATATTCACCCAGAAATATAACCATAATCTTGTCCTGTATCTTCTGTTTTAGCTGCAGAGAAAAAGGCACATAGGGAATGACATTGTTGCTATTGTATTCCAAGAAGAAAATACTCCCTTTGTGCCAGATATGATTGCATCCAACTTTCTTCATGCTTATATTGTGGTCCAAGTGGTCAACCCCTGCTCTGACAATGTTGTCTATAAGGTAAATTCTCCCCCACCTTCTTTTCTACAACCTTTTCAAGAACGTTTGAGCAACTGATTGTTCTTTGGCCTTAATGTTTGTTTCTAGGTTTCAGTGACAGCTAGAGATGATGTTCCTTTCTTTGGTCCAGCCCTCCCAAACCCTGCCATGTTTAAAAAAGTAAGAGAAACACAAAGTTTAAGGATTATATAGAACATCTATATCTTTTTTTAAATCCCCAACTGTTCATTTCCTCTCTCTGCTTTGCTTTTCTTTAGGGTCCTGAGTTTCATGAGTTCCTGTTTACAAAACTAATTAATGCAGAATATGCATGCTACAAAGCTGAAAAGTTTGCTAAATTGGAGGTGAGTTTTTGGACATACCATTTGTTGCGTTTCTTGTTTGTCAAAAACAATTTCCTTTCTTGTATTTGTGTGCTTGGCTGACAGGAGCGAACACGATCGGCCTTGCTTGAAACCCTTTATGAGGAACTCCATGTGAATAGCCAGGCCATAATGGGAGTTGGAGGCGAGGACGACAAACTGGAAAATGGGAATGCAGGAGGAGGGGGCTTCTTTGAGTCCTTTAAGGTAACCAAAGACTGAGATATAAGAACTGCCACGTCCTCAAACCTTGTTAAAGAGCATGCCTTGAAAACTTGTGTGCAAAAGCAAAGTCCTGTTGGAAATGAGCAAATCTTTTTCCCAGTTGAACATACCTTAGCATAGATTTAGTAAGATTTGAAAGCTTTACTTGAAATTTTACTTACAACAAAACAATACATTTTCACCATCCAGTTTGTATTGATCTGCAGTCTCTGAAAGTGCTACTGCATTTAGGTATTTGCAGACAGTTCCCTGTTTCTCCTAATTTAAGCCTACCCACCTCTGCCTGTAACTTTTTAAAGAAAACAGAATTAAGCAGGTCATTGATTTTTGATATTTCACACCACATGAAAGCAAATATTTGTGTGTCTAAAAATGTCAGTCTATTCTGATTTGATTGCTTTTACTGATATAAAATGATTACAACACAAAATATTGACTTTTTGTGACCTTTCTTTTCTACTTCCTGTTGGATTTTTCTTAAGACTTTTCTTTGGCAGTCAGAGCTCTTTACACTTGCATACAAGCTGAGCTATAAGAGCTTTATCACAGCCTCACAGTCGGTTTGAAATCTGAATGAAGCGGATTTCTGCAGCTCCTTCCTCCTCTTTGCTTCACAGCTTTTCTTCCTTGTGCATCACAGCAGTAACTTGATGCTGTTCTGTCTGCATGCTGCTGTGCTGCCACCCCTCGCACATTTTCCATGATGCTCTCATCTCTGTGTGTCACAAATTCAGGATGAACAGATGAATTTGGAATGGCTTGCTTCTCTACTGGGTTACAGCCAAAGAGGTTGCACTTCTTCTAGCTTCTTTTTTCCTGCCTCTTAACTAAACATAATGACTCATCTGACCTACAGAATCGGCACACAAACTCTCCAGGGTTCTCTGTAACTTTCTTTCCTGTCAGCAGTAGTCAGAGATTTGGTCCCTATCCCTGTAGTGGTCAGAGTTCAAGGGAAAGCTCCGAGGTTCACCTCCATCATGCAAACAGGTCCGAAAGTGTCAGTGTCATCTCAATGTATCTCCTCCTCCTCATTTCTTTCCGTAGCGGGTGATTCGCGGTAGGAGCCAGTCAGTGGATGTCATGAATCTAACTCTCAAGAAGCAACATTCAGTCTCCAATAACCTGAGCAGCAACAGCCCTGCAGAGAACCCTAAATTCCCTGGGATAGTAAGTAAAGTGCCTCCCTTCGCCCTCAGCAAGGCGCCCCTCGCTACCTCTGCCTCCTCCAGCACTTCTATTAGAGTATTGCCTTACTTCCTCACGTGCTTGCCGCATTAACTTCTCACACTGATGTGCCATGCCCTCAGCCAAAGGGAGCAATAACAGATAGCTTTGGTCTGGAAACTGACTCTCATGTTGCAGTGAGTTGCACACTGCCTGCAGGATGCAGGGAGTGGATACTGACTGGATTCTACATTCATGGTGATGGTTTGGGGTTAAAGCTGGTGTTTGCTTGTTTTTTCTTTTCAAATCCTAATTCAACTGCTTTCTTAATATAAGCATGACTTATTTTTTATAGATGATCCAGTAATTTGCTGCTGAGTTTGTTATGTGTATACCTTAAGCAACTGTCTTGAAGGGATCGCCACAGAAAAATGTTAAACAAAGTTAGGAGTGAAAGATTTGTGCACTCAATTTAAAACCTTGTAACATTACTATGCCATCTCATGGTATTTGTTAATTTAATGAACTAATGAATAGCCTCATAATTGTTCTAATTCTTTAATCAACGATCATAGTATTTGAATGTAAATTGTTTTCAAGGTTTTTACCTGGTTATGCTTATTCAAATTTGACACGCATCCAGAATGGGACTTACCGTTTTGATAACCTGGGGCTTTCAAATCATTTCTTTGAACCATTCCCTTCTCATCTGTGAATCCTTTTTCAGACATATAACTGTACTGGAGTTTACAAAAGGTTATTATTTTTATTTTCTGTGAATTTTCCTCTGATCCTCACAGAGTTTGGCTAAATATATGCTTCATGTTTTGTTTAAAATCTTCCTTAACAAGTTTCTACAACCAGTACTCCATTTTTTTTAGCTTTTTACAGCACTAGGGGCTGGTTTTTCTGACAGTAGGCTGACAGGAAAGGAGGTATGAGAGACATGCGGGAAAGGACCACAAGCCGGATTTGAACCTGGGTCACCCGTGTCGAACACTAAGGGTTGTGCGCTCTAACCACTGTGCCACCTGCATGCCCCAGTACTCCATTTTTTTAGCCACCATCTCCATCTTTAGAATGAATCTCAAGGATATTTGTTAATAATATTTACATATGTGGTATAGTTTATTCAATTGTTTGGATTTTTTTTTTGTTTTTCTGTGTCTTTTTTTACTAATTTGGCTATTTCAGTTTTTCAATTTGTTGACACAAAACTTTGTGTTTAGCCTAAACTTTGTCAATAAATATGTAGGAAGCCAGTTGCTGAGGCCTAAAATTAGTCAGATTTTTCAATCAAAAACCAGTTTGGAAGTGTTTTTTGGGGCTTATAATGTAGTAAAAGCTGCTCCAGAATGGTTCAAATGCATAAATAAAAACTAAACATAATAATGTAACATTCATGCCCATCATGGCTGCATGCAAACCTCTAACCAGAGCTGTGTGCTGTTCTTGCTATTTTATAATTATGGATTAATAATAAAAAAAGAAGTATATTAACCATGGGATTTATTTCTACAAGACTCAGTGTAAAATAATTGCTTTCCTTTAATGCAATTCTAAAATTCTCTGATGGAGTTAAACACACGATAACTGTCTTATGCTGTTACCTAAAGAATAATTTATTGAGTTCATGCCTATGCTGTTTTTTTAATCTCTTTATCATCGTCTTCCTCGCAGGCATATGTGGCTTACATAACCGGTTCATCATTTCTCTCTCCCACTCAGCTGCCTGTTTTGAACCCATGGAGCCAGACTGTCTCCATTTATTCTCTAGTTAAATTTTGTTTGACTGACATGACTTACTGCATGAAATCTCACATATCTGTATGAATCTCATGTTTTCTCTTCTCCTCCTCCTTCTTTTTGTCATCTCTCATCACCATCCTCTCCTCCTCACTCCTTTTTCTTCTCTCTGTCTTATCCCCTCTCTGTTTTTCTCTCTCCCTGTCTACCTCAGTCATTGCTTGTCCCAGGCAAAAGTCCCAGTAAATATGGACGCCGTGGCAGTGCCATAGGGATAGGAACAGTAGAAGAGGTTCATGTCTAATTACTAACTTCCTATCTAACTTGCGTCTATTTTATGTTGCTTTAATTTGTCTGCATGGCTCCACCGCATCAAGGTCTTTTCTGCACATTATGGCTGTTCTTACCCATTACTTCCTTTTTGAAGTAAAAGCCTTTAAATTGTGTTTAGATTTGCTGTCTTAAACTATCCAGACTATAAAGAAAATATTGATTTCTTTTTTGCCAGCACAGCTTTTAAAGCTTAAATGTTTATTTTAAAACAGACACACTTCAGCCAATCATTGTTAGACTCTTTTTTTCTTTACTGCAGCAGGTCCTTACTTTCTATGTTTTATGAAAATTACCTCTTTTGATTATTTCCAATTATTTAATTCAAATAATTCAACCCCCCCCCCCCCCATGCAGAGTCTATACAAAAAAAACTACCTCCCTTCTCTCAAAAGCCACATTAAATAAACATTTTTTTTAAGTTCTCAATTTGATACCTTTGAACAAAGCGGCTGCAGAGAAGGCGTATTTAAAGACAGGCTCTGGAGTCACTCTGCAGTGATGTGTGGGGGGGGGGTTGCTGTCACCTGCTCTTGGCATGAAATTTATATTTCTCCTTTTTTCTTCCTTCAACTGAAAAGCGAGTTATCCTACATATTATCCCAATAACTCAGAGACACATTTTCAAAATTAATTTTCCTTTTTAAATTTATTTTGTTTAGTTTTTGGTTCGGGAAAGAACTTCCAATATATTCCCACAGTTTGACAATAATTTTCTGCTCTACCTGCCAGTCTTTGATTATCCCTGGAAAAAGCCCAACGAGGAAAAAGTCAGGTCCTTTCAGCTCCAGGCGAAGCAGTGCCATCGGGATTGAAAACATTCAAGAAGTCCAGGAGAGAAGGTGAACCAAGAGTTTACTTCATGTTTACTTTGCCTTGAACTATTCTACATTTGATCACGTCACAACCACAAACTTTATGTTATACCCGCATAATATCTTATAGTGAATAATTATGAGGTTGAAGGAAGATGATACATGGTTTGCATATATTAAAAAGTATTTATATTCATTCTTTCTATTCTGCTGCTCTTATAAAAACCCCAGTGCAACCAACTGCATCCAGACTTCAGATATAAATGTTTTTGTGTGTTTACTTTCATCCTATTTAAAATTCAGCTGCTAAAGCCTTTGGGGTTGACTAGATAACAATAATGAATAAACAGCTTCATGAAGACCAAGGATCACACCAGGCAGTTCAAGGAGGAAATATTTAAGTAGTGTAAAGCAGGGTTGGGTCATAAAACATTATTCCAAACTTTTGGACATCCCTCAGTTGTAGTTTTAAAGATTGTCTAAAGTTGGAAAGATATGACACAATTGCTCACCTGTTAAGAAAAACATCAGGCTGGGCAAGGAGAGCGTTAATCAGTGAAGCAACCAGGAGACCCCAGGTAACTAGAGGAGTTACCTGGCAGAGATCCACAGCTCTGGGCGTTTGAATACTTTTACAAGGCATTTTACACACATTACTGTTAGTTGTTTTTTTTTTTTGTAAGTATCTTTTTTAAAGCATTGTGGAAGACACTGTATTTTGGGGTATTTTTCTACAGCAGCAGAGATGCATCTCCGCACACTCAGAAGACACCTGACAGTGGCCACGTTTCTCAAGACCCTAAATCTGACAACTCGGATCAGAGCTCTCCTGAAGTCCTCACAACCACCAAGAACAGGTGAGAGAGACAGACTGAAGAGATATAAACTGTTTATGGGGGGATTTCATCTGTCATGTGTTTACTGACCTGAAGAGTGGTAACCCAGGGTGTAGCTCTTATTTCTGTGGCAGGACCCCCTCTATCCCTGAGGGCCAAGACCTCTCTCGCTCCTCCTCCAATGCCAGCAGCTTTGCCAGTGTGGTAGAGGAGAACGAGGCAGAGGCACCAGAGGACTATGACACTGGCATGGTTAGCTGGATATTATTGTTCTTCAAGTGCATAAAAGCACAGCATTTGCTATAAAACACGTATTTGCAGTTGTGTCTTTCCCTCATGCATGATTCCTCATGTCTGTTATGCAACGTTTTCAGGAGAGTCTGTCTTCAGCTGGAACACCTCACAAGCGAGACTCCCTCACTTACAGCACCTGGTTGGAGGACAGCATCAGTTGCACCAGCAGCAACAGTCGTGGTAGCTCTCCAGGTTTGTTAGAATATAATACAAGATTCACATTTTCTATAAAACATGCAACACTATCATATTTTTGGCACCTTGTCATCTATGTGAACGTATGTTTTTCAGAGCAGCAACTAGTTCATTCTGGTTACTATTCAGTGTTATTATTAGATCAGCAAAAGTCCCTTTATTTTTTAAAGCTAGTGAGTCCTAAAGATCCTGTTGAAAACAGAAGAACCTTTTTCATGTGAAATACAAAAGACATTTTCACACCGAGTCCCTCTTGTGGCAGCATCTTGAAAAGCTTTTCATCATTATAATAAGTATCTCAGCAAGCTTCAAGATAAATGACTAACTCTGTTTTTTTTTTTTTTGGAACGCGCAAAGACAAAAAGAAAAATAGGAACAGTTTTCAACATACAGTACATGTATAAAGTATAATACAACATTCTTTATTGTCCCTCAGTATGGAAATTAAAGTGTGCCAGCAGTAAAGCAAAAGGCAAATAGAAGCATGAATACTCATAAAATACATACATACATATAGGAAGGAATAAAGAACAGTACAGAGAGGGAAAAGTTTGCAACTGAATAGATGAAATAAGAAAAACTGTAGAAAATAGACATGTCTGATTGTGCATGTTAAATAATAGACTGTTTACAGGAAATCAAACTGAAGAAATAACAACAGGAATGTAAACACTGTGTTTGTGTTTATTGTGGTTAGTCATTGGTATAAAGTCTTATTACACCAGCAGGGAGGAAACATCTTTAATAATGATAATGACTGGAAGCAGTCTGTCACTAAAGTTTTGGGTATTCATTTTAGTTTATCCTTTTTCTATATAAGGGAAAAATGTAAAGATGTGAAATATAGTGATGTATTAGTAAGTACCTTAAAAAAAAATACATGATTAAGGTTTACTGCACTTTGCAGACATCTCTGTAAGCATTGAATCTTTTCACATTGACAATAAACTCCAATACATTTACTGAGATGTTGTGTTGTTGACCAGCTTAAAGTGAAACAGATATGTCCGCATTTTATTTCTTAAGCATGTGGCAAAGAATACGTGATTTTAAATTGAATTTATTTAGAATTTATGTATCTATTTTTAGTAAAAATCAAAAACGCAGCATGAATATGTATGTGTTCAACCCATTTACTTCAATAAAAATCAACTGTCTTGTGAAGCAAGTCTCTAAATGCTTCCAAGGGTTTGGATCTAGGAGCACTATTCAGTTCATTATCCAAAAATTGGAAAAGCTTAATATCTTAAAAGATTAATATCTGCCTGAACTGACAGGTCACCTGATGCAAGCATTAATTAAAAACGGGCTAGAGACTGGTGGGAAGTCTGGAGGAGCTGTACCTCATGTTTAGAGTCTTTCCCTGCTACCAAACACCTAACTTATATACAGGGGTGATCATAATGTTTCTGCAGCACTACATGGCAAGCTGAGAAAGTAATGAAATCATTTAGATATTTTTGTACTGAGCAGTGACTCATCTAAAACATTTCTATTGCCATGATGAGAGAACAGGCTTCTTATTTTTTGAAGAAAATTGTCAAAACTACTTGGCATTTTCTACTTTGTGGGTACCTATCGCTAAAAATCACAATAAAACCTCCAAAAAGTTTGTAGTTTTGTTGTGATCAAAGGCATTTAAATAAAAAAGGGAAATAAGAACAAAGTGATTTTGTTTTGATTCACCTGTTTTCTTGACCCTCAGGGCATGGTAAATCTGATCGAGGGAAAGCCACCGATATCCGAATCAAACTAGAACGATCACATGACCATCAGTCATCAGTGAGTCCCATGCGATTACTTTAAACCTTGAACTTCCAAATTTCAGCTGCTTTCTGCAGGACTTTACTTGGTTTATATTTGATTTGTGGTTCCCTCTTTGCAGAACTGTTAGCCCTGCCCACCGGATTGTATCCTGAATCTCCATCTTCAGGTTCGACTTTCCTTTTTACACTCTTAGGGTTTAATTTAACAATATTACTATGATCTACTAAATGAAAATATGAGCTAAAAAATGATGCCCGTTAATTTTTTTTTCTTTGCCTTTCTTCTTCCAGAAGCAGTCCCATAAGTCACTCCTTCCGAGAACCATGCTTTTGACATGTCGAACGAAGAGAAGGAGGATGAGGATGAAGCTGAGAAAGGAGCATCAGATAGAGCCTGCAGTTGGCTGCTCAGGGATGAATGCATCCAGAAACCCAGAGGACACTAGAAAGGGTTATGCACAAAAAGGGGCCAGCTTTTGATATTGTGGTTTCCTTCCACTGGTTTCATTGCCTGTTCCCACATCTGTTGCCTGGCTGTACTTTTATTTATTTTATTTTTTTTTTACCTCACCTTTGTTGTAAAAGTGCTTTTTTTCATTAGAAAATATACATGTTTGATCTGTGAAAGATGTTACTTTTATTTAGTTTTTTTTTTGTTGATCTCATGTTGTGCTGGCTGTTTAAAAAGTATAGATTGTGTCGGTGTCCATGTGAAAAAACCTGCAGCCTAAAGATTATACCATAAATCAATTTAATAGAGCATATATCATCTTTATCTTTGAAATCTAATCCAGTTGGCTTGACACAGTGAAATTAAGCTCAATTTCTGACAGCCAATAATGCAGTTAGCCGATTGTGAAAACATGACACAATGAACCTTAAACACACTCCAGCCTCAGTGCATGGCATACTGGCCACCTTAAACATCTAGCAAAGTCTCCAGCTTAATATGAGCTCAAAACGTAAAGATGCATTTGAGATTTTTTCCCCTGTGAGAAGGAAGAAGTCATGAGAGAAATGTCTTCTCAGAGCTGCAGTGTTTAGCACTGTTATTCACCAGCCCTTTTAATGCTCCAGTGATAGTACATTTGAAACAAAACTTTCTTTAAATATTCAATCCACACTTTACTTGTGAGATGTAAGAGTATTGTAGCTGTCTAAAAGCCACCTCAGTGGTCTACCTGCCGACTCAACTGCAGCTATCTTTACAGTGTCATAAACACTGTCAGCACTAATCTTTTTCTCTTTTCCAAGAGAAAATTTCCGCTATTTAATTTTATTGTTTGTTTTAAATGTAGCGACTGAATTTGGTGTTGAAATATAACTTACATAATTCTCACCAGCTTTTCCTGCATGGATAATTTTTTGGGAAAATATGATCACTTCTTTTCTGTGTTGCTATTACACGGGTTGAAGGGTCTTTGCTTTTCATATTCTGTACGCGACAACTGGCTGTCACACACTGCGGTTCTGGATGACATGTATTCACTCTGTTTATGGTAGAGCTCTTTTTTCAAAGGGATGGGGCTTAAGGGTACTTTTTGTTTTTGAAAAGCCTGTTTTAATCATATTTGCCTGTTTGGTGTTTTCATGTTTTCTGGCTCTAAAGTTTGTGGACATTTGCCCTTTAAGCAAGATTTTGGCTTAATGGAAATGTTGTAATTCAAAGTTTTTTTTCTTAAAAGATTTATCAGAAAATATTTCAACTTAGAACAGAAGGTGTTCAAATTTGTCATATGATGGGTAAACTTTAAACAAAAGGACACATTTGTTGCACTAAGACACTTTCCGTTGTTTCCATTTTTTCTCCAAGTTGTGCTTTTTAACAAAACATAACAGCTTACAGGAAAGAAGCATCTCAGCTGACAGCCTATGAACTTAAACATGTCATTTTTTTAAAGGTATATGTCACCTCAGCTTTCCATGCCACATTTTCTTCTACTGAAGCACATCAATGTTATTAAATGCTTAGAAAACTTTATAAGAAGACTTTCATAAAAAGAAATAGATGATTGTTGGTTTAATTGCCTATTAAACTCAGTCACTCTCTGAATGATGAATATATCGATATAGCCATCAGTTATGTTATTTTTTGTTTTACTTCTGTATTTCCTCAACCTTTGTTTTTATTTATTTATTGTTTCTGGTAAGTGGCAGTTCCCTCTATGGTGATAACATTCAGTGTCTTGTTATGCAGCTCGTTTATGTTGCTTTGCCGTAAATATGGCTTATTTCAAGGGTCGGATCTTGTTCAGTGCAGTAAATTTGCAATGCAAATATGATCAAACCATGTATATTAATTTGCTTTAAAAGTAACTTAATCCTAACTAAACAACTGGTTTTGTGTAAAAATAAAATGATCTGAAGTATATATATATCTATATATATCTATATATATATAGATATATATAGCCAGTGTATTTTAAGCTGGGAGGGATAACACCATACAATTACTGCCAAGGTAAAAACTGACTGTTGTTAAATGTCATGTATTCTTAAATTCAGACTTTATTTTAAAGGTTTTGTAGATTTTTAAAAGGTTTTCAGACTAAAAGGGAAAATATCTCTGTACATCCCATTGATCATTTCAGTTGCCTTATATCACCCAGTGATGGTGTAAGTCAGTAAAGCCAGTAGTTGATTCATCAGAATTTCCAATATAATGAATGTTTTGTTTTTTCTTGTTTTTACTGTAAATAAATACCCTCAGAAGTTCAAAGTCTTCTGCACATCAATTTTTTTTTCACCATTTAAAGAGAATATACAATATTCTTTATATGGCGCAGTAAAATCAAGGTACAGATTATTCCAGGAGTCAATGACATGGTGGTGCTCTGTTGTATGACATTATTTGCAGGTTCCTTTAACTGTAGAATAGTGTCTTACTTTATTGGTGTCTAATGTACATTTACAGAGCTTTCTCTGACTGAAATATGTACTACTTTTGACTATTATAGATATGAATATGCAATGATGTAGGACAACTAATAAGATAATGCCCTATTCTAGGCTGTACGGTGGTACAGTGGTTACCGCTGTTGCCTTGCAGCAAGAAGGCTCTGGGTTCAGTCCGGGCCTGGGGTCTTTCTGCATGGAGTTTGCATGTTATCCCCGTGCATGCGTGGGTTCTCTCTGGGTACTCCGGCTTCCTCCCACAGTCCAAAAACA
>JAUZNJ010060937.1:8786-27825 GCA_034780135.1 Jordanella pulchra
TGAATATCAGTGGCAGCTCATACATTTCAAGAATGCACCAAGGTGCAGGTCGCCATGGTGATAAATATGTTTATGTAATGTATCAAAATAATCGGAGAGATTTGAAGACCTCCAATAAAGCACTAACTTTGCGCAGTGTCGCCTGAAGTATGAAATATGTGAGAGTGAGTTGTAGAAAAAACCTGAATCAAAGTAGGTTACCTTGATTTAACAATATATTTTGTTTCAGCATCTGATGCTTAATTATTTCCTAAAATACAAACACCTGTGGGTTAAAAAACTACCTTTAGTTTAGCATTTGTAATCACATTTATTCTCTGTACTAAATGCTAAAGCTAACCTTCTATTCTGAGGGTATAAACACCGAGTCACACAATTGAAATTGTTTGAACAAAGAACAGCAGTTCCAGTATGTTCACATGTATAGTAACTTATAAAGCACTATCTTTTATAGAACTAGATAAATTCTAAAAAAAATCTACTCTCTGTTCTGAGAAGAACATTGTTAACCAATTTCTTTTGTTTAACAAGAAGCAGGAACTTTTACCTCTTATTACATTAAATCAATAAAAATGTTTTTTTTAGTTCAGATCTTTTCTGCAGTGTATTTTTTTCTTTCTTTTTGATACTTTTTAACAATAATTGATTACATTTATCAGCAACAATCTCTTCATTATAAATGTTAGAATATAAAAATGTATCAAAATGCCGTTATAAAATGCAAACATTTAAATGCTGAACAGGTCAGCCCTGGCCCATCCGATTCAGCTTTATTCTTTCCTCAGGTTTAAGCGGACGCCCTGTGATCACTGGTGCTTTTTGTTGTTGTGAATTTCCAGGCCCTTTCAGTGGGGATCTTCCCATATGTGTTGAAGCTGCTCCAGAGTTCAGCCAGGGAGCTGCGGCCGCTGCTTGTGTTCATCTGGGCTAAAATCCTGGCTGTCGACAGTGTAAGTTCTGTAAAACACTCACAGACACAGATAAGTGTTTTTCTCGTTTTTTTTTTTAATTCTTTAGCCTCCATATTAATATAAGAAGAACACTTGGACTTTGTCTTAATTTAAAATTCAGGAAAAAAATAGAAAAAGTTAGGGTGCGTATAAAATCTTGTTTAATAAATGTTTAATCAGCATTGTGACTGTGGAGTAAATCTATTTTCTCCCAGCTTGATATAAACATTAGATTTGCTCCGTGATTGTCCAGCAGAAGCATTTTACTTCTTCATGTCGGCTTCATTACAGGCTCCCTCTGGATGAGTATAATATAACAGCAATGGTTGGAAGCAGGAGGGACGCCTGCTTTTCCTCTGTCTGGCTTATATTTAATAAACAATGACTAATACTGCAGGGGCAAGGTATCACCACAACAATATTTTTGTTAAAAACTTTTAGAAACGGCCCAAAACTATTAAGGCCTTAGAGTCTCAACATGGCATGATTGTTTCCCCTGAAAATCTGTTTTAAATAACAAACTTGCTGCACAATAAAAAGAGGAATGTTTATTTAGCTTTAGATATTACTGTTTGTATGTAAACTGACAGTGAAACAGTGTAAACGGTAAAGTGCAGTTTCATGCTGGTCATTTAAAAAACAGAACTTCTACAAATGGCAACAGCGTTACCAGTTACAGACAATTTAAGTAGCCGTTTACATCCTTATAAACATTTTTTATTATCAATTGTTATTTGAGTTATTTTTTTTAAAGTGTTACTGAAAATAACTATTTTGAAGACTACAAAGAGCTGAATACTGAATTTGATATGTTAATATGATTGTTGAATTTAAAACGTTAAAGGTATTTTTAATCTTTTGTGTTTTAGGTTTCTAAATCGTTTAGAGCAGCCAATGAAATGTCCAGCTGCCTTATGATCTCCAGAACTTCCACATCAGAGAACTGTGGCAGTGTTCTCATTGCTGCTCTTTTGGTTGTCCCATCAAGGAGGTGGCAGCCCCCCTCCCCATGTCTTTTAATAGGATTTTTCCTAACAATATGCAGAATTGCCTAGTGTAATGGGAGGTTTCTGCACCTAGATCATCAGTTTCAGCCTTAATATCGATCCGTTTCTGAGGGGTAGAAGCTTTTTTTTAAGCAGAAAATTCCAAAATCTGGGTATTCACGGACCACCGAGAGCAGATTTATTTGTTTTGTTCAATTATTTATTTATTTTGTTAACTTGCTAAATAATAACTTTCCAAATAATGTGTTAATTTCAGAAGGATTCACTAACATTTCAAATGCTATGGACCACTGTTCTGGAGTATTCCTCCCTCTTCCTAATACATAAATAGCACGCATGGGATTTTCTTTGCCCACATTGTAAATACAGCTTGCATTCTAACTGCATACATCTATCTCACATAGAATCAGATCCATACGTGCAACATGGAGGAGTGCGTCCTTCTCGCTCCCTGGGAGCTTTCTTTCATGAAGTCTTTAAAGCAATGCAATCTCAAAGTTTTAGCTAGCCTTAGATATAACATTGGTTTTTAAGTTTTGTTTTTACCAGGCAAATTTAAAACGTCTTATTGTAACATGAAGCTGTAATTCCATCAGAAGTCATGCAGAATTAGAGCCTTATCTTGAACAGAACATATTTACTGCACAATCTGATATTCATGAAGTGATAGCGACTCCAGCTTCAGCTTATTTAGAATATTTTAATTTTTCCAGTCAAGAAAAATTAATGTGATGTGTTGCATATTATATTTTGGGTTTTTGGAAGAACTCTGAGAAGCAAATCTGCAAATTGCTGCATAGTGGTTCATTTGAAAGGATCAGGATTCTATAATAACGTTTTTCTCAGTCACAGTGTTTAGAGTCTCTCTCCTGGGGAAAGGAGAATAATAAGACTTTCTCTGAATGAAGAGTGAAACCTCTCGACTCCTCTCTCCATCATTACAGTCATGTCAAGCTGACCTGGTGAAAGACAATGGACACAAGTACTTCCTATCTGTGTTAGCTGACAGTTATATGCCTGTAAGTATAAAGTGGATCTTGTGATTGTTTGGGTTTCATCTGATACAAAGCTGTTCAATTATTAATTGCTTACCATCAGGGCTGGGCACTAAAACAGTAAAATGTATCGTGATAGATCCCTGATCAATTATAGTTTAAAAACAAGTACTTCCAATAGAATGTCCTATAATTTCACAGAACTTTGGTCCAGAACCGCTCGGCATTCTGGGGGATGTAGGCAGAGGAAAGGATTTAGCCTTTAAACCCTTCACGGACAAGATAAGCAAGGTTGGTGGTTTGGCTGACCTCTTTGAAAGGTTAAAGGTTACTTTTAATTGGGGTTAGGGTAACAGTTTTAATTCGTTATCATTTCCCCTGGTGCTAATTAGAATAAGAAAAATCAAACAAAAAAAGTCACTAATCATTGATATGGACTGACATGAAAGGCTCATATCGCGATACATTTTCCAACCATATTGCTCAGCCCTACTCACCATGTTGGAGTTGAGGGTTGCTTTTCTTTCCTTCAGGCCGAACATCGCACCATGGCCGTCTTCATCTTAGCCGTCATCGTCAACAGCTACAACACCGGCCAGGTAGGAACCAGTTTGAACTTACATCTATGGCTCCAAACCTGAACTCCACAGGGAGCTTATGACAAATTATTAGTTCACTCTTTTAGCTAACAAATGAGCTTCTTCAAGAGCCAGCTGTCGTCTTTGTCTCCTGTTGTATATATCCAGTAGATATTGTGGTTATGTGGCAGTTTTGTAAGCAGCAGTTACTTGTGCAGCCTCTGTTTTGGCCTCAGCCACATATGTGGTGACACTTTATCACCAATGAGTCACTTCCTTCTGCCCCAGACTCTTGCACACAGTCCCAAAAGCCTTTTATGTCTTCTACTCATCAAACACCCAGCGGCAAAATGTTGGGATGTTGTAGCTCATCGTTTCACCGAGTACACCCAGACGCCCAAATAATACCTGAAAGAAAATATTTGTTATATTTCTGTCTAGTTGTGGTTGTTATTTAAGTCGTTTATTTCCACTCATGTGCCCGTCTCTGATATTACATTTTATAAATGTGACAAATCAGAGAACCTGTACGTGCTGTCAGGCCCAGAAACACCAATCCTTCATGTATATTTCTCTGTAAACTGAGTGCTTCCCTCGTCTCCTGCTGGTTTCTGTAAATAATAGATGATCATGACATTACAGAGAGACTATCTCCTTGCTTCCTTTCTTCATTTTCCTGTTTGTTTCAAATGTTAGACCGGAAATTGAAGCATTTAAAGCTTAAACGTGCAGTTTTTGTAAATATAAGTATATTCCTGAGCAGAGACACGCTGTATTATTATCACAATTACATTTAATTTATTTAAGAGTACCGTAATTAGAAAGTTTAAGCCTTTTTTTAGCTAAGCTACAACAATCGTTTTGGATACACTAATAATTTTTTTTGTTAGGCTATTGACAAATTTTTAATTCATCATTAAAGCAAACCAACTAATTTTTTCCAAAGCAGTTTTTAATTGCCTCGTTTGTTTATCATGTCACAAAAATACATAATAAACATCACAATACAAAACAGCTTTAAGGTAAAAACTCCAGGAATGCAAAAAGAAATAATCGGAAACCTTTAATAATTACGTTTTTTTTAACAGGGTGAGGAGAGACAAAAATAGGCCTCATTTTACCATCGGTCTGACATCAAAGAAAATATATTTCTATTGAATCAGTACCACCTAAACATTTTAACAAAGTAATGTCTATTTAAATGTAATTCCAGGTCACAAAAATGTAGATGTAGGATTTAGATAAGAAAAAAAAAATGCAACAACAGGATTTTTGTTCATTGACAATTTTTAAGAATTTTCATACAATATCTTAACAAAACAAAGGAGTTTTATTGATGCAGAAAACATAGATCAGTGAAACATTGTAGATCCAGCATTTAAAGGAAGTCTTCCATCATTTTCATAATACAGTTTGCAAATGTTTCGCCTTTGAAGTCTTGCAGTGTCTGACTATGGTAATACCATTATGTCGCTGCTCTGCTGTTCGTAGATCACATGATCTTACCAGAACATTGAAAAAAAAGAGGATTACATTTAAAAGGACAGAAATGAATGAACTATTTCTGGATCCCATCCCACAACACTACAAGCCTGAAGGTTTCTCATTAGAATCACCGCCTGCTGTAGTTTCTTTGTGCCCTGGCTTTAACAGTGACAGGAGAAATGATCAAAGTACGGATGAACAACAATGAAAGGACAAGTTGAATATCCGCTGATTTGTGTTTTATATGTTACTGGAAAGAAAAAATGCTAAAGCAGCTTTTTTGTGGGATTTTCTGTTTTTATGATACAGTTTTAAGACATTTCTTCACTGCTGTTATGGTGGATGCTTTTAGTGAAAAAGTCTTTGCCGCTTTCTAGTTTTTGTTCTTTTTTTGTTTGTTTTACATCCTTAAAGGTTTCAGATCATCAGCTAAGAAACATGCAAAAGTTGAATTCATACTAAACCATCCTAGCCCTGAGTAAAATGGTCATTTATATGTTTTGTATTGATTTAACAAGGGGGTCAATAATAATCTCTCCAACTTGGTTTAATAGCTTTTTTTCCGCTTTTGAAATAAGGTTCCTATATAAAAACATTTAACTATCTTAGCTTTATTTGATCAATGTATAAAGATCTGATTGTGACAGAAAGGAAAACAATTTTATTTAAAGAGATAATACTTTTTCATTGCACTGCTTTGTTACCTATGAAGACCTTCGTGTGCAACAATGCAACAGATGAATCACCTCTCAAAGATGTTGTATCGACTTTGCAGAGAGGATCCGTTTTATCATTTTGGTTTAAATAACATGGGTTTTCTTTCCAGAGGAGGAAACGATGCTTAATGTTGATAAGCCAGAAGAACGGTCTGTAGAAAAACATTACTTTGCAGAATTTGATAGATTAAATCTCTTTTGTTCACAGTTAAATAAATAGATAAATAAATGTTTTTTCATGCCCATAATCTTCTCTGTCCAATACTCACAGCACAAGGTTTAGAGGTTAGTGGTGATTTATTAACGAATGAGGTGCAAGTCAGCCTGAAATCTCTGTGCTGCTCAGGAGGGTTATGCTCGAGTCAGACATATATTGTCACAGCCTGAATAGTACATTGAAAAACCAGCTTTAGCCAAAAGAAATCATTGTCAGTCTGTGTTTCACTGGAAATTGTCTCCAATAAAAGACATCTGAAAAAACCGCATCAAACTTTTTGCCCATCAGGAGGCCTGTCTGCAGGGTAACCTGATCGCCAACTGTCTGGAGCAGCTCTCAGACCCCCACCCGTTGCTCCGGCAGTGGGTGGCGATATGCCTGGGTCGGATCTGGCAGAACTTTGAACCGGCGCGGTGGTGCGGAGTCCGAGACAGCGCTCATGAGAAGCTCTACACCCTGCTGTCTGATCCCATCCCTGAGGTAAGGAACACATTCAAAAACATGTGATATATCTATAGGACACACGCAGAACATAAGGTTTCATTATGCAGATTTTAAATGTCTAAAGTAGATACATAAAAAAAAATAGAACGTAGAAAGTTAGGTTAAAAAAAAGCTTTAAAAACAAAACAACATCATGAGTTGTTTATCTTGCTGCCCGTCCTAAATGTCCAAATAATGCTTTAGAAAAAGCCACTTACTACATCTTTTACATAGAGCTGTTTGCAGAATGTCCTAGAAATTAACTTTGTGGTCTCAGTAGACATTTTAAATAACTCCTCAATGAGTTACAAAGACATTACCAAACAAAGCCCAGGGTGATGGATGGATGAGAACGAAATGGCTCCATCTCAAAGCTTTATTTTGTATATTCAGCTTTGCCTTTCAAACAGCTGGCAAAAGCTTGAAAAATAATGAATGGTTGGAAGGGTTGCTGGAGGAAAGCTTTGAAGATTATGGCAGTAGATTTGCACAAAAGCAAAACATATTGATGAATGTCTTTTTGACACAAAAAGCCTGCATAGGAGGTAGTTGGTTGTATAGTTTTTGTATGTTTGAGAGTGACTCTTGAATAGATTTATTAAGCTGTGCAAACATTTAACTCACTCAGCAAGTTCATCCTAAACCTCTGGAGTTTCTGCAGAGATCAGCAGCTTAGCAGGGACAGTCTGTTGAGAAGACGATACTGGTTTGTATTGCATTCCAGAAATTTGGCTCTTATAGGAGACTAACAAGCTAATGTTAAAAAAAAAAGGTTATTTCTGCAGTTTGGCTCCATTCTTGAAGAAGACATAACAAAGATGTAGGAGGATGTGCTCAGATCAGATAAAAGCAAAACAAGTGCCACAAAACCAACACTGCACATGGCCTTGAACACACCAGCAGCACGGTGACCCATGGCGGTGGCAGTATAATCCTGTGGGAATGCTTGGAGTTGAGTCTTGACTGAAGGTTAACATTTTAGTGTTAAAATGACTATAAACAAAGCAATAGAGACATACTGATTGGTTAGAAAGACCCAGTTAAATAATAAAAGTGTTGAAAAACATGAAAGTTTCTCTCTATCCAGGCTGGTGAAGCTTAAGCACATATTTTTATCACAGTATCAGCCATAAATGTGTCGTATGGTTCCAAGTATATGAGGAGGTGAATACAAACACACATTGTCACATTTTTAGACAAATATTCCTTCCTCCCTTCAGTGGAATGAACATTTTATTAAGTACCACCTTTTGTTTTAAATTGAAGATCTTGTTTTTAACGCTACAAAATGTAAATAAGTTTACCAGACAGGAATGCTTTCACCAATGCTGTTTTTTTTTTATGTTTGATTTAAAGTTTTAATAACAATTGGTCTGTGGAATGAAAAGGCCCACCAAAACTAAAGAAGAAATCTTAATATGTGAAACCAGATATTTATCGGTCAAATCTTATCTTTTAAATTCTTATTTCAGGCTGCAGTTGTTTTACAGTTTGAGTTCTTCTATTGAGATCATTATTTTCTTTTGTAGCTGCAGCTGTCATAAGAAAAATGGAGCAGCTTCACTCCTATAAACAAACCTGTTTTTTCATGCTCTCCAACTAGATTAAAAGTAAAGACAGTAGTTGTTGCCACATTTATCACAGAATTAGATGCCATCTTCCTACAGCTGCCGCTGTTTCCAGCTCTTGTTCTTTCTCTCTCTCTTTCCCAACTACTCCTACATTCCTCCTAAGAAAGTCTGGGTTGGATCATCAGCATCCACAGGCTTCTCCTTTCTTTTGACAAGTGTTTTATGACTAAAGCTAGAGCTGTGTGGGAGCCTGCACTGGGTGTAGATTTCACAGATGAAGGGTGGAGAGAAGCCGGCTATTTCTGTGCACGCTGAGCAGTTCCAGGTTTTTCACAGGCTTTGCTTTTGTGAACCTCGGCTGACTGGGATGTGTTCAGAAGTGAGGGTCACAATTCGAGTTTCTTTATAAAACCTTTAGTCATCGTGGCAGGATGGAATGGAGGTCTAACTGTGTTGCTTATATATGTATGTCTATATATGTATTTATATGTCTGCATTGTTTGTTTTGGATGGAGCTTTATTTCTGTATTTCTCTTAATGGTGTAACTTTATTTGTTTTGCTCAAATATCCTGAATATATTGCCTTCACTAACAAGGGATCAGTGACACTTCTGCTGCTGTATGTTAGTTAATACAGGCTGAAAGGAAGCTGAACTTAGAAGATGGAGCTGTTTCTCTTCACTTTTCTGCAGAACGAAAGTAACCATGGTAAAACTGGGACGGACTTGGAAAAACCTTAAATGTTTTCAAAGCGGTCGCTCACAAAAGTTTCAGGAAAAGTTTCAAACTACTCGTGGGTTATATAGTTCCTTTACTGGCCCAGTCAGTCAGAAAGAAATGGTCTGTAGGATTTGTCAGTTTTTGGCCTGAATTATTGGAAATAAAGTTTTTAGCCTCATTTATCTGCACTGCTGGTAAAGGATTTGTTTAAAAAAACCTCAAAATTAATGAATCTTTTATTACATTTTTTCTTTTTTTAATTAAAAATCACCTGTGCAACAATTCTTGTTATTCCTGCTGTTATTAGTGTTTGATGAACACCCAGAAAACATTGAGCTCTTTGAAGACTCCTCTGCTCAACATCTGGAAACCATCCAAGGTGTTCGGTCCTCTCTATGTTCAATACCTCTCGGCTCACCAGGAGGTCCTGGGACTGAAGATTGTCTTGTTAAGTGGGGAAAAAAACTATTTTTCCTTTGAAACAGAATGACGACGGCTTTTCTGTTTACTTATAGAAACTACCAGGTATGTTTAAAATGTCCGGGTATGTTAGGCAGTTCATAATATCATGCACTGTAACAAGTTTAGATAAGAAACAGACACACAGCATCACAGCAAGTACTTCATAGAGGGCATGTGGTGCTTTTACTTATGTTTATCCTCTCTTCATACTCCTTCATTTCTCTTTCAAATAAAGCCTGCTTGAAGAACTTGTTGTTGAAACGATTAATCTCAAGGTTCTTTTGGCCAAACTGCATAGTTCAAGTTAGTTCCTTTTGTTTAATTATAGCTGTAGTCTTTGTTTATTAATTATCAAATTAATTTCATCATTTCTTAAATTTGGCTTTAAATTCGATCCATTCTGTCATTTAAGGTAAGTTATCTTCTATATACACATAGTTGTTACTTAACTGTTGTCCGTCTCGGGGCATCGACAGCCTAACAATTCAAAGCATACGCCACAAGTTTGACTAATAGAGGCGTGTATTTGTCTGAAAGGAGCAGTCAGCATAGAGGAAGAGTAGCAACATTAGAGGAAGTTTATTCAGGTCAAATATGAGACGGAGGAAGTTAAATCTGAGGGGTATGTTATCCATTATCCAACCTAAAAATAATTTCATGTTAACTCAAACCAGACCTACATGGCTTTTGATGTCAGACTATAGTCTGAACTTTAGGCGAACTGTGGAAGAGGAGAGACACAAACACTGAAGCAAGCTTCTGTCAGGAAGCTGGGAACCATCCAGATTAATATTTATTTATGATCAGAAGCAGTTGAATTGTGACATGTTATGTTCTGAGTCAGTGGATAGAGATTCTGTTGAGACCCCCCCCCTCATTTTGCAGCTGGACCTCCAGCACCTTACTGAGTGGTGTGGGGACACTGATGAGGGGCGTGCAGAGTTCACCCAGACAGAAACAGCTGCTTCCAATAGGAACCTCCTCCCTGGCAGCTGTTCTACCTGCAGAGTTGAATTTAAGGTTTACAGGGAACAAAAAATAAAAATCACAGCCTCTGAAGCAGATCAGGTTTTTTTTTTTTTTTTTTTTTTTGTAATTATTTTTTTATTTGGAAAGGCAAGTTACAATTTATACAGTAGAGCTTCAATCACAATGGAAGTAAGATAAAGAATAATATAAGCCAGGTTTATATATATATATATATATAAAAACAGAACATCCGTAACAAAAGAGTGAGTGGGGGGTACGGGTGGGTCTGGTCTGTTTTTTGACAATCAAGTACATAAGTTTGCCATATTCCTGAACCAAGGTACAATACACAGCACAACAGTACTTGCATCTGATAAGGCACATTTAGACCAGATCCTGAAGAATGAATCTCTTCGACCTTGAACAGAAAAAGATAACTTCTCCAGAGAGATCAGGTTTTTAGATACATTTAAGGAAGCCAACTTTTTTTTTTACTGAGAAATTAACACCTGAATCAGAATAGTTGACACAATGACAGCAAATTAATAAATGCACCTATCTTGTGTAATGCATGAATTGAAATGGAGAATGACAGGAGAAATAAAAAGACAGACTTTGTACCAGCGAGTTGCAACTTTTGCTTCATTTAGGTTTCTTCTATGTTAAACTTGTACACAGGTTCTCAAATGTTTGTTTTATATATTTTATGTAGACTTCTGTCGGTTCAAAGGGTCGCATCAAAGACATTTATCTCCATTTTTGGAGCCAAACAGGAGATCCAAACAATTTTAGCTGAAATTCTCTATATTTTTCAGCTTGGATTTGAGGATGTCATTAAAAAATAAAACTTGGAGTTTCTTGTGATGGAGATGTGGCTTCTTCTTTTTTTTTTTTTTTTGTTGCTTCTTCATAGCCTAGCAGGAAAAAATAGGAGTTGCACAGATTCACAGCTTTCTGTAACTAAATTGGATTTAACTACAGTTTGAAGAAATATAACCAGGCAGAAATTCGTTGTTTCAAAGTTTACATGAAAGGCGCAGACTCTCTGGCATATATGAAAGAAAACAAATCAAATCTTGACCTTCAACCTTAAATTCATTATTGTTTGACAAAAAGATTTTCAGCTTTGCTTTCTCTTCTACCTTCGTTCTTTGTTCCAAAAGGCTGAAAAGAAATGAAAGCATTTCTATTGCTTAGTTAAATCAACTCAGGGAAAAAAAGCATCCAGTGGAAAACTGCTTACTTTTCTTTTCTTAAGCTTTTCTAATGAGTTCTGACTTTAATGAGTTCATAACAGATGACAAAAAGTTGAAAGCAAACAGCTGCTTTAACAAATAATCCCTTTATTTTACTTGGTGGCATTGTGAAGGACATGGATTGAAGTCCTTTAAAATGGGCCAATGAACCAGTCTCTCTATTTCTGCTTTTTCTTTGACCACAAACATTTTTTGTTGATTAAAGTTAGAAATTAATGATGAACCTGAGCCTTTAGAAATGGTTGCTTTTTATCCTAGTTTCTCCAAAAAGCTCACAGGGAGACATGAAGACTTCTGTCACAGTCTGATGGAGCAATGCAGAGATTTTTTTTTAGTTCACCTGCTGTCTGAAACATCCATTAGCAGAACTTTGTTCGGTACATATTGCCTATTAGTTTGGACCTTCTTTTGTCTTCAGAACAGTCATAATACTTCATGGTTTCCTTCAACAAGGTGTCAGAAACTTTCCTCAGAGATGTTGAGTCCATTCTGACTGTTTGACTAATATTCTCTGTTTCTTTTTCTTATAGCTAACAGGAGCAGCACTTGTCTGTTGACGTCCTTCTACATAGCTTAGTATTAAAAAATGTAAAAAGGAAGAAAAGCATTTTCCTCCTTATAACAGCCGCCCTTTTCTGACCACTGTTATTTGCCACCTTTAGTAATAGAGGTACATTAGTGATTTCTTATGCTGTCATACATCATATTTAAGGATCCAGGAGGCGACCACAGGTGTCTCGCCCAGAGCATGCTCCTACAGTGAATTGATGTCTGTTGGAAAGACTTCACAAAATGAAGATTAAACAGCAAATTGGTTTCTTTCCTCTCTAAAGCACAGATTTATTAGAAGTTTAAAAGGCTGTACTTTCTCTTCCAACGTTTGCATGCTACGCCCTTAAGAGAGGTATTGGATAATTTTTTGGGGAGACCGGTCACAGTAACTTCCATATAAAGTTGAATTTTGCAGATAATCCAGGTGATTAGTCTGTAGAGATTGGTTTTAGGTTTGAAGGGAAATCAAGGTTTTAAAACATTTACAGATTTAAAACTCCTGAAGATGTCCTTCATACGGTTCTTGTAGATTTAGCTTTTTTAAATAAGACGACAGAGAAAATGCCAAAGTAGCTGCTTTTGTCTTCAGCTGCTTTAAGATCACCTAACCCTGACCTTTCCCTAACCACAATCCCCTCTTCTTGCTGCAAGCTGCCTGTCAGCTGACTGAAAGAAGGCTCCCTCACTTAACCAGAAAGAAGATTTTAGCTGTTTGGAAATATCTCTGATTGGGAAAAACACAGGCAGTCAAGATATGAAACCTTGAAGAATCGCCAGTCAGCGCTCTTATCAATATAACACATCTTTGAACCATCGGTTGGCAAGCTGCAAGCAGCATGTTTATTTAAAAGCTACCTAAGCAAATGCTTCTGCTCCTCTATAAAGAGAACATCAAAAAGGTGCAATATGCAGCTTATAAACCCCCTGGTAAATTTACAGGTACTGATTATTTGTTGTGTTTAAGTGTATACGTCTGTGGATTATCATGAAAAAAGTTACACACATGATCATAGTAACAGTTAATATTGTGCTCTTTGAACAGGAGTGAGAACTTTTGTTGCTTTTCTGGTTTAAATACAAGTTAGGATTTTATTTTTGTGAAAATGCACTAAAGTTGGATTTTTATAGCAAAAACCACGATAGTTTTCTAGTTTGGTTGTTTTTCTGTGCGTTTTTTTTTCTCTGCCAAATCAAACCATAAGGATAGAAATTTTAGTCAACTAAACAGTTGTATTAAGGATTTACGACCTTTTTGGTGGGCCCTGAACTAAAGGTAGGAATGTATAATGGGAGGACGGTTAACATTTCTTAACTATTGGTTTGGTATTTTAGATAACTTGAAAATGAATTTTGATTTTAATGGAAGGATTCTCGGTAGATATTGTCTTCCTGAAGATGGAGAGAGACATTCATGTTTTCATCGAAGATTTTTAAGAACTTTAACCAGTAGAGGAGAAATGTTTTTCAGTGTTTATATTCTGATAGGCTGATTCAAGCTATCATATCTGTCAGCATTCATCAATTTTTGGTTTAAATGAAGCAGGCAGGCTGCAGCTGCCTCTGGCTGCAGTTCATTTTAAATTCATTCAACAGTTTCTCGGTTTCTGGCAACAGTCTGTGGTTTTTAAACCATACCTGCTTTTTATACTTTATTTATTCACATTTTGAAGCTGATCAGCATCTGAGGACACAATCTAGACGAATTACCTTAGTTTTAGCGCAAACGTCGTCACAAAACGGAACAGGTAGAGAAAAATGTTTCAGAAAATTGAGTACTAGGTGGAAAAAAATATCTATAACCTTAAAGTTTTAGCTTTGCTTTTTTGTTTGCTTTTTTAATTGGTATTGTTATAATCTGGAGCTAAAATTGTATGAATACCTTTTAAAGGCTAACAGGTGAATGCTTAGGGAACAGATTCAAGTCTGTTGGCTTGTTTTTGTGCTTTCTTTTAAAAGTTTTTCCTTGTGTTTTCAGGGTAAAAGCATTTTGTTTTTAAACGGACAACATACTAAAAATCACCTAGGCAGCCTTTGAGGCTGAAACATAAGATTTTCTTTTTCGGGACAGGAAATTCAGCACAAAATAAATACAGAGTGAAGCACTTGAACACAACTTGGCCAAAACCTAAACGACCACATTTTAACCTTTCTCTTTACAAATATATGAGAACTTTGGAGTTAATTCTTTGATTTAGACGAGCTATTCTGTTTCCTTTAAATGTGTTTGTTCTTTTGAAATATTCATGATGAACATTTTATCTGCGGTAAAACTAACAACGTTAAAGTAACATCTGTGTTTAATTTCTCATTTGGAATTAAAAAGCGGTGGCAGAGCCTCCCCATGACTCTAAAACTAAATGTTTGCCGTTACCAACACAAACCACTCAGAATAATATTCATTCTTGGGCTGTAATTTGGTTTGGTTTATGACATCGGTCCCTAATGGAGAATTCTCTCTGGGCGGCGCTGAGTTTAGATTAAACATCCATTGAAGTGGAAAGAGGGAGAAATGAGTTACAGTGCTGACGATCAGTTAATATTAGGCTCGCGTCTCTCGTGATCTTTGCTTTTTCTACTGTTGCTGGAGGACAAACTAGTGTTTAATTGCCTCTAAAAAGTTTTATTCACAATTCTCACCTGACATTGTCATTTTTAATTAATTATTTTTTTTTTTTTTAGCTCCAGTTGAGAAGTGTGCGTATTCTGCTGACGGTTTGCCATTTTTATTTGATTGCAGGTAAGATGCGCCGCTGTGTTTGCTCTGGGAACCTTTGTGGGGAACTCCGCTGAGAGGACAGATCACTCCACCACCATCGACCACAACGTGGCCATGATGCTGGCTCAGCTCATCAATGACGGCAGCCCGGTGGTCCGCAAGGTCTCTGTGTCACACAATCGCAATTCACACACAAAGTTAGGGGCTTTGGTTTTTTCCAATGTTCTCGAATACGGGGTACAGAAGCTCATAAAAGCCATTTTACACAGATGAATGATTTCAACAATGTAACTTATATTTTGATGAAGAAAGGAGAAGTCATCTGATCCGTTTCTTTTCTGTTTTCTGTTAATCAGTTCAGCATTTCCAACATGGGGTACTTTTACACTTAAAAGTAGCGCAGCGTACGTATCAGATCACAGACGGCCTGTCAGAGGGATTAAAGCCCGTTTCTTCTAAACACATGATAAATGTCATAAAGGTATTGTTCTACACATGTAGACGTAAATCGTCTCCCAAACTGTTATGATTAATTAAATCTGGTTTTCAATATTTCTGTGTTTCGGGATTTTTTGGCCATGTCTATAAGTGCGGCCTCATGTCGTCATGCAGCTGCCTTCAGAATAGTGTAAAATAGTGTAAAAACAAACAGCCAGACTGCCTCTGCATCCTTGCCATCTCAGCAAGTTTGTTGCAATATTTAGCACCTTTTCAGACCCTCCAGTGACTTTTTCTCATAAAGTGACTTGTGACAACTAGCCACTCCTTCCTGTCTTGTTGAAGACTTTGCTTATAACACATAGAGCACTGATCTCTCTTAGTTTAGCGTCTTTAGCTTACAGTGAGTAAGCCCCTTCCATCTCCCTAAACACAGGGACTCAGACGCAGCAGCTGCAGCCCATGTTTTCAATCAGAAAGCATAGAGACTCTCTTCTGTTCTGAATCACACATGTATGAAACTTCCAGTGGTGCCCCCTGAATTAAAAATCAGAATGTAAATATTATATTTTGGCTATTTTTTGTCTTGACCTGTTGCAATGAAATAGAATACCACGCTACTGTGGTTTCAGCGGTGCTAGCAGACATGCCCCCAGTGCCTCACAGCAAATACCATTTCTATTACTTTTGAGACCTGATTTTATGTGCACATTTGTGTTTTTAATCAGTAAAATTTTAATGGGTGATCAATACAGAATATTTATGTTGTGTGACAAACATGGAAAACAGATTTATTTATACGTTATCGAGTCTTCAAGTAATTTTACATTATTAACTGCTAATAAATAAATTATTGTGGAATGAACAATAAGTGAAGAAAAAAAAAAGAAATATAAATGAAGGAAGGCAAATATAGCTAAAGCTCATCAGCCTCCTCTGATCCCTGGACTTTTTCGTTTAATCTACAGTTTAAGTAAAAACCCCTAAAGTGCCTTGGCGTGTTTATATCCATCAAATGGTCAAAGTCTTCACCCACCGCTCTTTCTGATGGATACTAGCAGAGCTTCCGGGACGCAGGTCATACTTTGTAAATTGCATGAAACCATGGCTACCTAGTGAGCTGTTTTTTCATGTCAGGGTATGAATAGGGCACAACCACTGTTGTAATTTTTCCTCACCTGGTAAAAGTCTGCTATTTGATTTGATGCATTTAGTAGCGCTGAGAGAAACTGAAAGTCAATGAATTTACTACTCGCTGTAGTGGTTGCTATGGAAATGTTAACTATATCCACAGCCTATACTGAGGTATGAAAAATTGACTAAAAGGCAAGTGAAAAGGCACCTTGAAATAAGAGTTTGGACAAAACTGATCCCTTAAATAAATATAGTAAATATGTAGGTCTGTTTAGCTAAAAACTTGTTCAATATATACTTCACTGGAGGAACGGAGCACAAATTCTGTTTTATTTTTGTGGGATCAAAGGTTAGTGGGCAAGAAACCTACATTTACTTGAATAAAATATATATCCAGTTTGATATAGAAATACATGAATATAAAATAAGTACAACCTGAGTAGATCAGAGTGTTACTAAAAAGTTTAATTATCTCAGTAACTCAATTTAAGAAGGTAAAACACATTATAGATTAAGCACACACAGACTATTGTTTTAAGGGCTTGTTTACTATGATGGTTTTATGCTTATGAAGAATGAAAACATGTTATTTAAGATTAGAATATAACATCAGACCAATGAATAAAAAAATGTATTTAATATAAAAATGCTGGCTCGATAAGTATGTTGAATACCTGGTTAAAGTTTATTTCTGAAAGGTATTTTTATATCTGATTATAGTCTTGTTTGAATACATATTATAACAATTACTGCTTATTTGCTCATATGCAAAGGGATTCGTCGTGTAGGAAGTTCAAAGGAGCCTTTAAGTTCAAATGATTACTGAAAACTTAATCCAATATACAAGTGTTTGAATGTAGTATAAATATCCTAATTGGTCACATAGTATGTTACAATTTATTTCCCTCACCTAGACTGAGTTATTGTTTGTTTTTTTTATCAACCTGTTCACGCAGAGCTGATGATATGGATGTTTTCTTGCCGTTTTCCAGGAGTTGGTGGTAGCTCTGAGTCACTTAGTGGTTCAGTATGAGAGCAACTTCTGCACAGTTGCCCTGCAGTTCATAGAAGAAGAGAAGAACTACGCTGTGCCATCGCCAGCTAACACTGCAGGTATGTGGTGTTTTAAAAGAGCACATCCTTTTTCAAAACATGCTAATTCAAACCAGCGATCTGACTTCTTTTTATCTTTTCGGGGATTTGGAGTCCAATTCATACCCATTAAAGTCTGATTTTTTTTTTTAAGCACCAAGAGTTAATTCCCATTCCACAAAAACTGTAATCAATTGAATGACGTTCACTTGTCCAGAAATAGAGAGTTGGAGGCTAAGCAAGCTTTGCAAATCTGTCCCCCATTTATCTATCACAGGTTTTAGAGTAAATTTAAGGAGGAGTTCAAAGGATCTAAAGCTGGAGTTACACTTCTCTGCACAGGCAGGTGTGTAATATGTTTCAGTGGTAAGTCCATGTGGAAAACTGCACATTAATTTAGCTTGTTGGCTCTTAATTCACTTATACATATTTAACCTACAAAAAAGGGGGAGTAAATCAAAAGGTTGATGCACTTTGCAGAACTGTCACATTTCTGGTTGCTGGATTCAAGAACATTATTTTTCTTTTTCTTTTTTCTGAGTGGAAAGGGTCCTATATTCACATGATTGTCTCCAAATAAGAGCAGTGGAGGGTTTTTTTCTTTAAGCTTAGATCAATGTCAATTGACTTTTTTTTTTGTTCTGTCAACAATCAGAGCCCGGCAACATGACTCCAGTGAGGGACAGCCCGGCCATCCCTCGTCTGCGGTCCGTTAATTCCTACACCAACATTCGAGCTGTAACCACTGCCCGCAACCTGAACAAAAGCCTCCAGAACCTTAACCTCAACGAAGAAGGTATGCTTCTGCTCGGATGCTGATTAAACTCGGCCTCAAGGAGGAGGAAAGCAAATTGGCTACAGGATAATTCATAGGATAAATATCTGGTGTTTTGGAATAGCATCTTTAATATATTTGCAGCCTTAATGCAGATATAACTGAGAGGGACCTCTATAGAGATATGCTTGCAGTCCAAGGCTTGAATCTGTTCCATTCAGCTCCCTGCATCCAAGTAGTGCAGAGAACTTAATACTTGTGGTTCAAGTACACCTGAAAATGGATTTTCTCTCTTTAAATTAAGGTTTTAGACATATTAATTGCTCTGATACCCTTCATCCTACAACCTCTCCACTCCCCAAATCCTCTCATTTTAAATTGTCAAAAGTTTGAACTTTATTTAAATGGCTTTGATTCTTAGTTTTCCATGACACCATTTTATTCATTTCATTATTGTTTTCTATATATTGGGATTCAGCAAATTTCATTGAGCTCCATCACCGATATCTTTATATCTCACATACTTGCTGTGTTCAGGGACAATATTTTTCAGTTTCCTTTCATGGCTGTTATTAAAAGTTCTCTAGAGAATCTGATTTGATATTTACTGAGACTTCCTGAGAATAGGCAATAAAAAAACAGCTCCAGCTTTATTTTCTTATTCTGATTGTTATGAAGAGCTGTGAGCTGTCCGTGGTGCTGAAGGGCATAAAATCATTCATTTAAGTTGTAAAGATAGTGATTTTTTTTATTTGCTGCAGATGAAGAAATCCAAAATCAAAGATTTCTTCTTAGATGTTTAGATTTAATCAACAGTTGACTTATATTAATGAAAAAAAATTAGTTTAATAAAAATCTCTTTTGGATACAAAGGCTTTTTTATCAGTTTAAGGTGAGCCTGTTGGTGATCTTTGAAAGAACAC